>JAECUM010034254.1:0-27767 GCA_016617855.1 Megalonaias nervosa
TATATACATACATATTTATTGCTAATATGAATCTTGCATTTTAGAACGGTAGATCAAAACTATATGAGCTGGTTGGTTCTGGTTGGATTAAAAATAGCGCTATGAGCTGGTTGATTCAAGTTGAATTAAAATTAGCATGAGCTGGTTGATTCCCGTTGAATTAAAAATAGCGCTATGAGCTGGTTGATTCTAGTTGGATTAAAAATAGCGCGGTTGATTCCCGTTGGATTAAAAATAGAGCTCACAAGCTTTATCACGGAATATTTAGTACGGTTTTAAATTCAGGAGTTTCTCAATAGAATGTTGCATTCACTGATGGATCGTAGTGGGTGGGTGGGGAATAGGTAAAGTTTGCGTAGAAAGGGAACGTTAGTTTTTCGGAATAAGCTGGACTTTCCAACATAACAAAGAAACACAAGCAAATGTCTGCACTGAGTTAGAAAAGTAGAAATAAAATTATATACCGCATTATTTTTCTGCCTGTGGAGGGGCATAACTCCCATCTTCTCTCTCTCTCTCTCTCTCTCTCTCTCTCTCTCTCTCTCTCTATATATATATATATATATATATATATATATATATGTGTGTGTGTGTGTGTGTGTGTGTGTGTGTGTGTGTAGGATCGTCGCTTGGACGGGTTATTCTTTGCTCACCATGCTGTTTAATCTGTATATTATTTAAACAAACAGCTTTTTCTTTAAAATACCGATATTTAATTATTATTTTCATTACTATTACTACATTAAAATAATACAAAGAGTTTGCTGTGGTTTTCCAAGGGGGTGGGTGGGTGGGGCGGGTACTACCAATTTTTCTGACTGTCGAAGCATACGTTCAAGCACTTGATACGTGATTGCCGCTCGAACCCCAAATTAGGAAGCCACAATGTCTATAATACACTCCAAGAGAGGAGTAGATTGGGTGTGAGTGGATTTCTATTTTAACCACTTTAGCCACATACATTTATATGATTTGCATGTTGAATGAATGAAATAATGGAAATCTCTTAAAAATAAATGTAATAATAGAAGTTCTCTCACAAATAAATTAAATAATTGATATTGCCTTACAAATAAAATAAATAATGGAAAGTCCATTTCAAATAAATTAAATAATGAAATCTTCTTTACAAAGAGATGAACTAATGGATTTTTTTTTTTTTTACAATAACATGACATAATGGAAAATCGCTTGCACATAAATGAATAATTGAACATTTTCGATCATGTAAAATAAATAAAGCAAATTATTTTACAGATAAATGAAATAACCGAAATTCCCTTACAAATATAAGAAATAATAGATGGTCCCTTACAAATATAAGAAATAACAGAAATCCCCTTACAAATACAAGAAAGAATGGAAATTCCCTTACAAATATAAGAAATAATAGAAATTCCCTTACAAATATAAGAAATATTGGAAATTCCCTTACAAATATAAGAAATAATGGAAATTCCCCACATTTAAATAATAAAAAGTTTGCTGTGGTTTTCCAAGCGGGGGGGGGGGAGGGGAGCGGTAATACCAATTTTTCTGACTGTCGAAGGATACAAAGAAATAATAGAAATTCCCTTACAAATACAAGAAAGAATGGAAATTCCCTTACAACAATAGTGTAAGAAATAATGAAAATTCCATTACAAATATAAGAAATAATGAAAATGTTCCCTAACAAATATAATAATAATGGAAATTCTCTTACAAATGCATGAAATAATGGAGACTCTCTTGCAAACAAATGAAACAATGGCAATTCCCCTACAAATATATGAAATAATGGAAATTCACTTACAACTACAGTGTATGAAATAATTTATATTCTCTTACAGATAACAAAATAAAAATTCCGTCAGATAAATGAAATATCCAAAATTATATTACTGATAAATGAAATAATGGCAATTCAGTTACAAATAAATCAAATAATGGAAATTTCCTTACAAATACACGAACTAATGGAAATTCTTTAGCAAATTCATGAAATAATGGAGATTTTCTAGCAAAAAATGGAACACAAGGTAAACTCCCTTACAAATATATGAAATAATGGAAACTCCCTTTCACAAAAATGACAATTGCAAATAAATTAAATAGTAAAATTTCCGTAGAAAGAAATGAAGGAATGGAAATATCCTTTCAAATAGACGAAATAATAAAAACGTCCTTGCAAATAAATACGATGGTATAAATCCACTTACAATACATGAAATAATGGCAATTTCCTTTCAAGTACATGAAATATTGTTATTGTATAGCACATGTATGACAGGTAGATTGCAAGCAATGATACGAGCCCGTGTTGTTTAACCGGTTCACAAGTATACCATTTGTGAGAAAACCTCTACTGAAGGTTTGTTTTACAAGATGCAGTGAATGATAGTCTCTACTGAATATTCGTTTTACAAGATACAGCTCTTGTTTTACAATAATGCTGGCGTATAACATCTGCTGAAGATTTGTTTTACAAGATACAGATGTTGTTTTACAATGATACTGGCATAAAGATTCTACTGAAAATTTGTTTTACAAGATCCAGCTGTAACTGATAAACTTCGTTAAAGGCACCACAGTAGAATTACATAGTACAATCATTTTCTTTATCAGAATCACATCATGCAAAAATTCTAACGATGATCATCTTTATTAAAATGATATGTATTTAAATTATAATTCCAAAAAGTACACTTTCTAAATAATCCTAGGAAATTACATCGTAACAAATGCAATATCGAAAGTCTCTTATAAATAAATATAAGATAGAAGTGCAAAAGAAATTAATATAAACATCCTGCCTATTGCTCAATCCTCAAAAAATGTATTCAGCTCGGGTAAAACATGAATGTATATTACGACGACGATGATGATGATGATGAATATTGCTCAACACAAGAAACGAATACTGCGTAAAGCTCTTTTACCGATGAAATTCAAGCCAAACATACACTAATAATAGCATCAATGGATTATATTTAAAAACGAAACAAATTCCGAAGCCAGCAATTTGCTATGAAACAAATATGCACCTTCTTGACCCGTTTGCCAGTAACAAGGCGAGGAAGAAGCATGAGCTTATAAAATAAAGTTCCAATTCTTTAGGGCGAGCTACATTAGTTCGCTTCTAATAAAAAAGCGAAGTAGACGACTAGGCAATAATATTTATTGGTGTGTGTTGTTTCCTATTATTGTCTGCTTACTGTTCTTGATGTCTTGAAAACATAATATCCCATATGTATGATATATTTGACTTAGAGGATATTTCATTGTCAGTTATGAGTTTTTCAATTTGCACCCGTTTACCATTCTGACACATACTTCAGGTCACGAGATAAACTTTGGACTTTGATCTGTTATTACATACTGCCTAACTGATATAACTTTCACGATAGCTGGAGACCGAAAATAATAAAATTGCTTTGTTTAAACGGGTATCATGATAACAAAATATTGAATTATTTTGTTTGGAATACAAGTTGTTTACAATACAATTTTAGAAACAAGCATGTCCATATATGGATACAAAATACGAAACCATTGCATACGTGATATCATTGTAGTCTAAAATTCATTATGTAGCTCCTCCATTTTACATTGATGAAATGGCTTCCAACTTTAGCTCTATACGAGAGAGGAAATATTTCAAACAAATTGCTACCAATTAGTCAACCAAGTTTTTCTCCCTTATCAGACCATTTAATTGTTTTTATTACAAATTTGAATATTTTAAACAGTTATTGACTCCTTACATTTTTGCTATCTCAGTGCCAATTTAACATAATTACCTTTTTCTTGGCACAAAAATTTAACTTCTTTAAGTTTCTCTTGTAACTGATTACAAATGTTAAACAGGTTAATTTTTGTTTCATCTAAGTAGTGCACTAGTGTATCCGTTCGCATTATGCATTTCTTTATGACGAATTCAGATGTAAAGAAGAAGTATTTGCAGAAAAAGTATTGTAATGAAAATGGCTCTTTTCAAATGATAGGTACATCCCTAAAGCGATTCGACGGATAACAAAACAGGCAGACACACACACACACACACACACACACACACACACACACACGGAGAGAACACAGACACAGAAACAGAGACACACAGAGACAGAGACACAGAGACAGAGACACACAGAGACAGAGACAGAGAGACACAGAGGAAGAGACAGAGAGACAAAGAGACAGAGACAGAGAGACACAGAGACACAGAGACACAGACACAGAGACAGAGAGACAGAGAGACACAGACACAGAGACACAGAGACACAGAGACAGAGAGACACATACACAGAGACAGAGAGACAGAGAGACACAGACAGAGAGACAGAGAGACACAGACACAGAGACAGAGAGACACAGAGACAGAGAGACACAGACACAGAGACAGAGAGACACAGAGACAGGGAGACACATACACAGAGACAGAGAGACACAGACACAGAGACAGAGAGACAGAGAGACAGATAGACACAGACACAGAGAGAGAGACACAGACACAAAGAGAGAGACACACAGAGACAGAGAGAAACAGACAGAGAGAGACACACAGAGACAGAGAGACACAGACATAGAGACAGAGAGACACAGACACAGATACAGAGAGACACCGACACAGAGACAGAGTGACACAGACAGAGAGACACAGACACAGAGATAGAGAGACACAGAGACAGAGAGACACAGACACAGAGACAGAGAGACACAGACACAGATACAGAGAGACACCGACATAGAGACAGAGTGACACAGACAGAGAGACACAGACACAGAGATAGAGACACAGAGACAGAGAGACACAGACACAGAGACAGAGAGGCACAGACACAGAGACAGAGATACACCGAGACAGAGAGGCTTTTGCATCTCTTTAATCATCCGTTCGTTCATTTGTTCGGATTATTCGAAGAATTTATAACCACTGCCCTGTAACCTCAATTCAGTCTAGTACACTGATTAAGGAAGTATGATCCTGCTTTTATCTCGTTTAAAGAGGGAAAGTAGATGAAAACAGAGATATCGAATTCAGATCCAGTATGTGGATTTCTATTTGTTGAGGGGGAAGTGCGGTATGGGGGTAGAAGGTAAACAAAAAAATGAAAAGTGTAGATGTTAGTGATGGCTTCAATCTCTGATTAAAATGTTTCGATATAATACTGGTAATTTACAAACAACATCTGAGAAACTGGTGGCTTTGGATGAAGTGGCAATGAAAATAAGAGTCCATGGGGGAAAATAAAGGAGTATTAACAATAATGGACAGACTGAGATACACACACACACAGACATACACAGATAGATAGATAGATAGATAGATAGATAGATAGATAGATAGATAGATAGATAGATAGATGCCACACAATTAAAACAGGTAATAAAGATTGTCAACAAAATCTAGAAAAAAGTCTTTAAGTCCAAGTCTTCCGATATTTGAATTAAATAGGATAACAGTTGCTAATTGTGAAAGATTCGACAAAGCCAGATTAAAAAAAAAAATTGAAATATGTTGGTCATGATAAAAGCGTGGGGACAGTTATATTAATGAATGCTGATTTAATCTGTATTTGCATTATTAAATTAATTTGGGATTGTAATGGTAAGTGTATACGTGAGTCAAAGGCAGAATGTGGGGCATGATCAATTCAAAGACTAACGTTTGATTTGGGCTTGATGTCTAATGAAAACATAATTACACTAATGCCGCATAAAGTGTTTGACTTCACCATTTGTTATTTCATTGACTAAAGTAATGCAATAGATTAGAGACCACTTAAGAGACTGCTGGTACAAATGGAACGGAGAATCGATAAAAGTGATGAAAAATGGATACAGAATAATCAGGAAGTTTCACTTTGTGTTATCATTCCTGATTGCTTTTTGCGGGAAGACATGCAAATGCGGTACACTGCATTTCAAAGGCACTGTTCCGGTCAATCTTGTTGAATGGACGAGCACAATAAATACAAAAATGAATGAATAAATGCTTCATACAAGAGTGTTTGAGTTTGCAAACAATCTCCTACAGGTATGATGATGCAAGCAGTTGTAGGGAAATTGTATTTTATGCTGCAACGACGACAATATAATGATAGATTTTCTAGATTACTTTAAACAAGAACGGACTTGCATACTTAAACTGATGTCAACACTTTATCAGCTGCGTGACCATAAATCGCATTGTAATAATGATCTTGACAAATAACAATTGATGTAATATTAATCCTTAAAGGCACAATCAAATATCAAAACAAATCATATGTTTATCAATCCATTTGCACGGCCTTTTAGGTATTGCTTACTGGCTCCACCATAATTCAACATTCTTCCCGAGAAGTTATAACTTTTGTTGTTAAAAATATTGTTATAGAGGATAAGAAAAACTGAAAGACAAATCTTCATATCTTTTTCTGAATATTTTGTGCAACCATGACTTCAAAAACTTTCAGACTATTCCGAGAGCAAATTTTGACCCATGAAAAAATCAAATAATCTTTAGATAATTTTCAGCGCCAACCCTTGTTATAAATCAAATTCACTTTGTTTTCTGTTCACTCATCAGTCTCACATAGTTAAATTGAATTCGCGAAGAAACGGACGAACAGGCAGAGAAGCTGAAGGAGTCGTTTGGTGAAAAGTATACATGAGAATGAATGAATCAATGACAGAATGAACCAACAAGCAGCAAAATGAATGTAAGCAAGGATATACATGCGGGAGAATATTGAAACACAACAAAAGATAAGTAAATACATTACCATTATTAGAGTGTAAGATAGTAAGATCAAAGAAAAGACTTACATTATTAAAAAATACTTTATTGCAAATGGACATTTTAATTGCAATGAAAGCAGAAAGACTGCAATTTGCAAAGTATGAGAATGAATGGAAGAATTTTCTAATATGGATTTCATAGTGTTTTTATTTGACCGGTTATTTTCATTTAATCATTGTATATTTAGACATGCTGATATGATCAGAACAACATACATTTATTGAGATCCTCAACAGTTTACATATGACAGAATAAATAGGCAACATGGTTAGAAATGTATTTGGTAAATCAAATCTTGTTTATCTGTTATACATACAAGATCCACATTTGTTTATTTTACCTTTTGTAATATGTAAATCATCCCTTTAATACATTACGAGGTGTTATTGATTTTTAGGAATAAAGCATGATGACCAATGGAGTACTTTTTTAAAAATAGTTTTTTTCCCTAACAGTTTAACATCGCATGTTCTCTAGAGACATGATGGAACCTGGACAAGCGCACAATGTCAATGTCCGCCTACTTGTGCATTCATTACAATGTTCAGAACAATCAGCTAATGGGTGGGATTTGCTTAATTGAATAATTAATTGCTTAATTGCTACTTGAATACATTTGCATATTTTAGCAAAAGTGTGATATTTGCATAGTTTTTACTATGGTTGCTGATGTATTTTTTAGCATAATGTAAGGTATTTGTATGGTTTGAATGCAGATGAATAAAGTAAGGTATTTGCGTGGTTTGAATGCAGATGAATAAAGTAAGGTATTTGCATGGTTTGAATGCAGATGAATAAAGTAAGGTATTTGCATGGTTTGAATGCAGATGAATACAGTAATGTATTTGCATGGTTTGGGCTATGGATGCAGATGCATATTTTCGAACAAAGTATGGTATTCGCAGACATACAGGACCAAAGGTAAAGTTAATTATTAGAACATATAATTATTCTGATAGAGTTTAAGACAGACATATGGCCACAAGTACATTTAATTATTCAAATTGCAAATTATTATAAACTATAGTCATTGTATTATTGCTGTACGGATAGATGTGACTACGACGATTGAGGTAGTCAACCTCATAAAAGCCGTCTCCACCAGCAAATAAATGTTAGTAACGAAAAGATGCTGCAATGATAATACAAAACGGATTACAAATACGCTCCAAGGACTCAGAAATCTAACAAATATATAGCATTTAAGATAAAACATATGATGAACTAGGAAAATATTTAAATTAATAAAAAATTATAAATACAATATATTTGCTTGACACATTGGTGCAATTAGCAAATGCAACTGGAATGCTCTAACTAGGAGTTTAGAAGCTACGGTTATCTAGGTTTGTGCACCAGTGGAAATTAATATATCTAGTTCGATAGATAATACCCAATATGCATACATAGTTAGATTATTCCCACAATTCTATACTTTTCCTATAGAAGTTGATCCAATTCATGAATAGATAAAACAATATTTTAATTTCATTTATTTATAATTTATATCAGGAGGCCTCATACCATGGGTAATTTGAAGTCTTGATCGTTGTTTGAAAACTTAAGTACGATATCTCTTTTAACCATATCTCTCTAACTCGAGAATGTTATCTTGCATATGACTATTTTAATCTGGTTCAGTGATTTGATAGTAATTTGATTCGGATTTATTATACATATAAGTAATCTCTATATCACATGGAAAGCTTTTAATTTCATTGTGACAACCGCATTGTCAGTAGTAACATCCAGAGTGTAGTGGCTGAATTAAGACCTGTATACAAGCATCCTGAAATTTCAGACAGACAGACAGGTTATCTCTTATAGGCATGTACAGAAGAAGATCAAGGACACCAAATTCATGAATAAATATTATTTAGTTTATGTTATGATTGCTATAATGATACTTACGCCGATCAATATCTTTCTTATCAAGACAAAAGCAAAGAAAACGCATAAGACACCAAGTATATACTTGCGCTACAATGTCCATACATCGTAGAAACACAGTAAGAATAAGTCCCTGTTGAATATTGTGTTTTGTGAAACCTGGAAACACCAATGCCTCTTTACAATCCCTAAGGAAAAAAGGGGTAATAATAATAATAATAATAATAATAATAATAATAATAATAATAATATTTTTTGCTTGTAAGATACGCCACCAGCACAAATTACATGTATGCATTAAAATATGGTACAACCACAAAAAATATGACAATTCTAGGATTAGTAGACTGAGTCTCTCATTTCCAAAGATTTTGGTAGATAAACAGCAAAATTATGTATAATAATATTGTTATGGATTTTCAGGATAAAGTTATAAACCTTGATGTTATTTGCATTGTAATGAAAGTAGGAAGGTGCATAGGCCTTTCTCAAATTATCATACATGAGACATTAACAGGAAGGTCAACTCATCTTCTATATCTGCAGCAAAAGGGTACAATTTTTCAATAGAGAGGACATATTTGAACCTAACAATACTTGCCTTTGTGGGAAGGCTTCCATTTATGAATATACATAGCAAGCTGACACTGTACGAAGAGTACAGTAGTGACACTTTATATTGTCTCTGATCCCGATATAAAATCGTAATCTATCCATTGAGCTAAGTCTCTGTTAAGTTTATTCTTCAAAAATATCTTTACAACGTTGTTTAAATAAAATTAAAATGAGTTTCTCATCACCCACTCCTTGATTAACCCACACTTCTATTCCGTATAAAAACAATAGATTCTTAACTTTATTTCCCTAACCGTCGCATTACTCTCCTCGTATCAATTGTGGTTATAACATTGTTTTGGGACTCTGTCATCAGTCAACCATTATACTTTGAACCAGTTCTTAAGAATTCTTCTGTATCTTACGACTTGCATTGGAATTCTAACCAGCTCATTAAAGATATACGCGTTTGATATTTGTTCTGCAATTCCAATGTTACGTATATGTAATTTAATTGCCTGTGTGTTAAGTTTACATTCTTTTTTTATTTTATATTTGTTTCATTACATTTTATTGTAATGATAATTTTTTTTTACTGGATTTGACAGTTTTCCCAGCAAATTCAGTTCAGTTCTTTTAGCCCAATTAGAACGCAAAAGTATTGCTTAATTTTATTTTTAGCTGACCTTGGTTCAGAGATTGGTAAACGCAGAGTGAAAATGATTGGTCATTACCAAGGTCATGTTCAGCCCACGTGCTGGCTCTGTTGTAAACAGTTTTTTTTTAAAAAAATTCATTTCCAATGTGGAATATTTCATTCTTAAGTTAATGGTATAGTAGCCTACGTGCTAATTGACATGTTACTTTACTGCGTTGTTCGGATTGGGTGACCACGTTGGCCATCATGTGATTTAAAAACGCGGGTTAAGACAGACAGTTTCTAGTCGATTTAGTCAGTCGTAAATAATATCTTGAGGCTGAAAGGTATTTTTGTTGTTGCCATTTTGAATTGATTTTTTCTTATCTAAAATAATTTATTCACCCTGGAAAATACTCTTCTTCATAAAAGTTCTTGGGCAAAGACTTTTAGTGGAAATTTATTCTGGAATTCTAAACTGGAACATTATAAGTCGTGATTTAACAAGGAACTGTTGACATCAGTACAACGACTTCATCTGACGTCATCGTCCTCCATCTTGGAACTTCGTCAGGATTCAGACTTCGATTCATTCAGAATTTTTCGTGATAGGACTTATATTTTCAAATTCCAGGATTAATGTTTGGATTATATTCACAAACTGTAAGCTCTTTTTTTCATATTTGTACCCTGTTCTCTAGGGAAATAAATTATTTTGTTAAATTTACAAAGCTTGTTGGCTTCACTCTTTTCTTTGTTACCTTGTATGAGCCTTTGTCACGTAACGTCAATATTATATTTGCAACATGACAGGCATAACTTCAATGTCAATTGTTTTGCAGAAACCCCAGCATTGCGACCCATAATTCAATAGTGGTTCTATCTCAGTATTAAATATTTGGAATAGAGATTCTGTAGACAGTTTACCAAACGGATTATGTGTAGTCTTCAATCTGTAAAGTGAATTTGTCACTTGTGATGCTAGTGTTTTTTGACAAATATACCATAAGTTTGTTAGGAGAGAAAACACAGCCAAGGGTATATATATATATATATATATATATATATATATATATATATATATATATATATATATATATATATATATATATATATATATATATATATATATATATATAAGATACTGTCTCTATCATGCAATTACCAAAATACCAACTCTCATATCTTCTCAAATGCTCCCCTTTCGAAAGAATAAACTTTTAGTTTTTTTTCCCCCGATTTATCTAAAAGTACAAGATTTTTCTGTATTCTTTTTCTGTATTGTAAATTTTAGAAGTTAAGTAGCTGTTTCGGCGAAGGCAACAAAGTCATCTGCATACAACAGTGCAAATAAATTGGCAAATTCTGTGTTTTAAAATCGTTTAGAACAATGAACATAAAATAGGTTACAAAACACATCTTTGCCTTACCCCGGCTGGGCAGTTAAATCGATTTGTGAAGCCATTTGGCATATTCCCACTGGCTTTGATATTTGCATACATGGCGTTTAGTATCGTAAGCACTACTGCTAATATTTTCATTTACTAATTTGTGATAAAGAAAGTATCTATCACTACGGCCAAACACTTTTTCATAATCAACAAAACGAGCCTAAAATCTAAACGTTTGTTTTCTCAAATATTTACATATCAATATGTTCAAGGAGAAGACATTATCTCCAGTAGAATATTCACTTCTAAAATCAGCTTGTTCTTCAAAAAATGTATAATTTTCTTTGAAAGAGTTATCTAGTCTCTCATTTAAAATGGAAGTAAATAATTTGCTGAGGGCTGGTAACAGGCTAATCCCTCATACTTTTAAAGCATTTTTATATTCCCTTTTGTGTAATGGATGTGATAACAGTAATAATAATAATAATAATAATAATAATAATAATAATAATAATAATATGAAGAAGAAGAAGACGAAGAAGAAGAAAAAGAAGAATTAGAAGACGAAAAAGAGGAAGAAGTAGAACTAGGAGAAAATTAATAAGAATAATAACAAGAAATATAATAATACATTTTCTCATAATCTGCATAATCGTTTTTCAATGTTTTGAGTTTACATAGTCAAAAGTATTACTTCAATTGTTGATAGTCATGATACTGTTACTGTATTGATTGTATTGTACTGCGTGTATTGTGTCTTCTTGAAGCCCAAATGACGTTGTTTTGTGGAAGAAAGTAGCATTTTCGAAATCAACTGAATAATGCCGAATCTTGAAAGCTATTGGTCCCAAACATCGTTGGGTGCCTGTAAAACTAGATCACATTAAGAGCATTGTCATTTATCCATCGAAGTGAGGAACGCGTTCATTTTTCAAGCACATATGTACTAATCAGATGTTGATTTGCCACGTGCGTCGGCTAACCGATTTCAGCTGAAAGCTGGAAAACAAGATTTGCTCACGTCACCGTTGTAAACAAGATGTAAACACCACGTTATATTGAATACGATATGTCATCCTTGTGTGATATTATTCTAGAATACTTTGCTCCAAATATAAATCAATTGTATACGAAATGAAGGAAAAAGGTCTGTTTAAATGAAGTATAATATTTTCCTCTTAAAGTCCTTGTCATATACTTAACGATTTATAAGCAAATCCGCAGGAGCTGGGTTTGTCTTTAGCGCAACTTCGTCCTTCAAGGTATTCCAGAGCTCCACCTGATCATCCATATTCAACCGAGACTTATTTTTTATTTAATACAGGTTTTTCTTGCACTCCTTTAAAAAAGCTGACCTACCTTTCTTCCTTACCTCTCGGATCAGTTTGTCCGCCATGTGCGAATGTTACTGTTATTAGATTTAGTCGATAGAGAATTCTGTCGAACGTATGAAGTCACTACGTTTGGAGCGCTCCGACAAAAAATGGAAATTACGAATAGCCTCGGCGACTTGCAAACTATAGTTAGATTGGAAGAATGGTGAAAAATGGCTTTAATTAATGAAACGTTTGGTAGTCGTGCAGCTTTAGAATATTAGATCATTATCATACTGTAAATGGATCCGTAAACATTGATCTCTCTGAGAGAACAAAATACTCCCTTTATGACGCTCCCACTTTTTGTTTAACCAGAAAGTCAATAAAATAAAATAACATTGCGAAACATAATATGTATGCAGGCTATATGGTTTCTAAAACTTTGGTTGCAAGAAAAATGTCAAATGAATCTGAAATGATGGATTTGAATTAATACATGTGACGGAAGGCTTTAGGTTTCATTTGGTGATGAATTAAGATAATTAAGATGTTACCTTGAAGTTTATACAGCCCGAAATTATCGATTGCTAAATATATCTAAGATTACGTACACATAACTCGGTAACAGAAGGGCCGTTAAGACGATTTTTTCGTATTATACTCATACACATACTGTCGCTAACCGCTTTCTCAATATCGTATTTAAATGCAATCACACACACACACACACACACACACACACACACACACACACACCACACACGCCCTTAACCAACCACCTTATATATATATATATATATATATATATATATATATATATATATATATATATATATATATATATAGTATAACTTTGATTACTCAGACTCATTTGGGATATAGATTATATCTAGATAATTTATTTACTGAACGATCGATTCTTGTTCTAATGAGTCAAACCATGAATAAGGATCAAAGGACATTTACTAGATGAACGCGGCTGATGTGTATTTAATTTGATTTGTGTCCGTAGGTGATTAACATTTATCAAGGACAGTTGATTATATATATTGTAATGCTGGCACTCACCTTACAACACTCCATTGAAGAAATAAACGTTCTGTCTTTGTATCTCCCCTTCATCCTAATAATATTTCCTTTTAAAAGGACATTTTAGTTATAGCAATATCATTGCAATTATGATTACATAAGAATATATCACCATATTTATTTTTATTTCTGTGACAGTTCAATGTCGACTTACTGATAGGAAAATTTGCTTTCATTATAAATATATCAAAATTGTAATATGTAACAAAAAAGAATCACGTGACACAGTAGTAGTCTGTACGAGCAATGCGATGTTTTACCGTACATTTGGACTATATTATGTATGTTTTCCAGCACTTGGACTGATTGTCCTGAGGTGATTTACTACGAATGGACAAATTACTTTCCCATGTGGCAGTATACTATTATATTTAGCGGCCTATCAATTCACGGAGAAATACGATAGATCTCTTTGTTGACCCATATTTATCTACAGATATCCCCTTTGTATGTTCTTTGTGTTGGAATTGTTTTTAAATTTAGCATGTTTAAAGTCTGATGTGGAGGATCCATAGCCCGAAGGAAACGAAACTGTTGACAAAATGTACTTTGTGAGCTATTTTAACATTAAAATGTAGAGATATATGAACAATGGTGTTGGTTTCCAGAAGCAATAAAATAGACAGGATGTGAATCAACAGTTCTCTTCAAGAATATTATAAGTTTGTAAAGTCTAGACCTTTAACTAAAAAATCAGTAAACAACATTTAAAAACAAAAAAAAAAAAATTATAACAGTCAGGTGGGCCGTAATTACTCTAGCCTCAATCACTGATAAAGGTTGAGCACACAAACGAAATTAAATATACATAACAGAAACTTTGAATATTGTGGTTCTTAAATAACCAGTAAATTACTTGAAGCATGCATGTGGAACAAATCTGAAACGTTTTCTTAATGGTTATATGCCATGACGGGATAAAATAATCAGCATGGAATTGGAGGGTTAGAACATGGGGGGATATTTCTAACCAAGCGAGTTAGCTTCCTAGCAATTGCTTATTTGTAATGTTTAGTTTGAAATGAACGTATGTTCTCGTAACGGCTGTCTCAATATAATAGAATATAGAATAAAAAGGCTAATAATTATTCACTATTGCTGAATGTTAAAGTAAACTATATAGGGTAGGTATTCATATAGCTTCTTCATCTTTTTTATTTATATGTATATCGATATGGGAGAAGTATCGAAACATTGATTAATCGTTTCATCTCCAGATTTCGCTTCTAGATTCCACTGAGCGTTATTATAAAGGAACCGCACCCAAAAAAAAATTACAAGCACTTGATGCAAGCTTGATACTAAAATGTTTCCTAAATATAAGAAGATTCTTTCTAAGACATAACCTTCAACTGGGGAAAAGAATTTCCATAAATTCATGATAAGACCATTTTTTTCTTGTAATTGTTAGATGTTGAAAGCATCTCGGATAGTCTTCATCAACGACAAAATTTTCAAATAAGCTGCTATGGTACACATAGTGATTGATCATTAGAAGCATGTTGGTAGCAACCCCATGCCGCAATGGTGATCCTTTGAGGAGTAGTATTGAAATGATTCTCATGACAGACTCATTGGCAGTCATATTGGATACGACTTTCAAGTCAGGTGTAGGTATAACAAGATAGCTGCTCAGGCGGCAATACTAGACATCAGATCGGGTCCAGCAGCAGAGAAGGTAAACAGACCACTTGGCTGAATCGTCATTTGTCTAAAAAAAAAGGTTCCTATGAGGGCTGAAAAAAAAACCAAGGTCAATAACGTTAAACTGAGGCCTCTAACCGAGCATATTTCCATACGGTGGAAAACAGACCACAATAACGTCAAATCGTCTGGGTTAGCTCATTTTGTTATTTTATCTTTGACTCTTTGTTTTTATCTTATAGTGTGTTTCGTTTACTCGTCGGGTCACTCAATTTTGGTCGTTCACCTTCTCTGCTGCTATAATTAACCAAAGATTTTATCCAGACCTATACGATATCTAGATCTTGGGTCATGTAAATTTATTGTTATAAATCCGAACGGAACAGCTTGTGCTTTTGAAAAGAAGTTTTTAAACTTAATCATGTCCATATCCCCTGAACACCAGGTAAAATAAATATTTTGTAAGGTATAATTATCTACTCCATTAAACACGACTAAAATATTACAGTTGTCTCTGATCACTTTAGGTATTTGTGTATATCGCTTAGTAACATAAATCACGTCAGTATTTTTATGTGTGCCTCTGGAAAATATCCGAGCTGGATTTGATTGTTTATCTAACATAATATCGTCATATACTACGAGGTTATTAATAAATCCATCTAGGTCATCTACAGATGGCGCTTCATCAATATCGGTAATAAAATCAACAACATCATTGCCGTCTTCATTCAGCAATTTTGCATTTTCATTAAAATCTTTGAGTACTTCACAACACCGTTGATCATCTACAGATGGTGCCACCAAATATAATTTATCCCACTTGAGCCATCGCATTATCAGGTTAAGTAATAATTGTGTCTTACCAGATCCAGATGGGCCTATTATAATCATTCTGATAGAATTCGGTAGCGCTGGATGGTGCTTTACTCGTTCTTGTTTTTGTGTCGCAGAAAAGTCAGTTATATCCATATAATAAATAACATGAGTTTATATTGCGTTCAATGCAGAGCACCTACCCATACCACTGGATTAACAACAATAACAACAAAAAATAAAAGACGTGCAATCACAGGTAAATGTGTAGAATGTGGCACAAAAAATATAAATTTATCTCCCACTTGACTAATATCAATGGTGGTGGAGATATCGCCGCTTGATTAGGAAAATTACCAGGAACTCCATGGGCTAAATATCCGGGGGAAAAACACATACCAGGATATAATTATTGTGGTCCTGGAACTCGACTTGATATCCGACTTGATGATCAAGATCAACCAAGACCAGGAGAGTATCCAATAAATAAGATTGATCAAGCGTGTCATGTTCATGATGTTGCGTATAAAAGTAAAGATTTACAACAACGGCATCTCGCAGATGTCAAATTGATTCATGCATTAAATTCTATACCTAATAAATCTTTCAGAGAAAAACTTGCTAGTTTTCTAGTAAAACCCGCTATGAAAGGTAAAATAATGCTAGGGGCTGGTAATTAATTATATAACTATTATAATGGAATCTGTTTATTATAGCCCAAGAGGATATTGGAGAGGCAGAGCAGCGATTAGTAAACTTGCTGATGCAGCAAAAGTCTCACGTACTGTTGCTGCAGCTTGGTTAGCACGACAGGCAATATGGCAAATTTATCTACCACCACCTAGAAAAATTCAGTACCCACATTTTGATGTCAGCACCCCTAATGAAGTTCATCAAGCAGATATTTTATTTTTACCACATGACACCATTAAAATTGGTAGACGTCAATCACGCACATATAAATACGCGTTAACTGTCGTTGACGTTGCAAGTAGATATAAAGAAGCGGAACCATTATCGACAAAGACAGCATCTGAAGTTGCATCTGCGTTTGAGCGAATTTATCAACGTGGTGGTCTACGATGGCCACAATTATTACAAGTTGATCCTGGTAAAGAATTTCTTGGTGCAGTATTATCGTTGATGAAGAAACACAACGTTAAAATCAGACGAGGACACACTGAAATTCATCGTGATCAGGCAATCGTTGAACGATTTAATCGAACACTTGCTGAGCGGTTATTTGGATATCAATATGCAAGGGAAATATCCACTGACTTTAAGTCCGGGGAAAGATCTCGTGAATGGGTTGCAAGGTTACTAAGTGTGATATCTGAGTTAAATAATGAAATTGCTCGTTCAACTTCCATGAAACCTTCTAATGCAATCACAAAAAAATATATACCAATACACCGACGTGAATCTTCCTCTCAACCAGTATTAGGTAATGTAACTGTAAGATATTTATATGAACCTGGTGAACTTGAAGGTGGTAAAAAAGAGCAACTGATCCTATCTGGAGTGTGACTACACATACAATTTCTAGCGTGGTAAGATCCACTGGTAGACCTGCAATCTACAGACTAGATTCAACCACCCCTCAACGTGGATTTGTACGTGAACAATTGCAAGTGATTCCTAAAGACACACAATTACCACCACCTTCACTTATGTAAGCTAGCACCTCTACGTCGATTACATTCAAGACAGGTCAGCATCACATTATCACGTGTATGACCAAGATCACTATTAATTCTGTCTACGGTAAATTGTCTTGGATTATTATTCGAATATTGCCATAACATATTACAGTTACAGCTTGCACAATGATTATTCTGTAGTTGTTTTAGTGTTATAATAAATTCAGTATCGATACCAAAGTCACGCTTATTTTTTTGTCACATTGCTTATAGCTCGTTAATTTTTTCTTGATGACGATAAAGTCGCTGGTGATTTCTTCAGTTATCGCGTAATCTATGGTAACCCTATGTAGTTGAGATATTCTTCTGACTCGAGATACTGCGAGATCGACTAAATTTGACCATTTGATCCGATCATCGACAATCCAGATATTTGTATCAGAAATAGTTAGTCCCTGTGATGAGTGAATCGTTATAGCGTATCCTAACGTCCACGGAGATTTATCGATACTCATCGCATTCTCAACAACATCAACAGCAACCAAAACAATATCATTCAAGACAAGATTTTGTATCCCACCACCAGGAATTTCAACTTCAATGTTCTGTCGTCGAGAATCTGATGGGCGATAACATAATGGTACAGGTAGATCTGAAAACTTTTCATTATGTAACAGAAATAATTTCTCTTGCAGTTCATCACGAACTAATTTTCTACTTGCGACTATCAAATCAGCAGGTCTCCATAAATTCAAAAAATCATTCATAGTAGTTTCTGGAATTACTTTACGCATTATCTCACATTGTATTTTATCTGGCTGCAGTCTGATTAATCTCTTAAGTTCCTTCAGCGGTTCATCAATAGCTCTATGGTCATCAGTTATTTCTTCATAATAATCTACATTATTCTTCAGCCATTCATGTGGTGACTGTCCAATAAAGGGTGGTGGTTGACCATGATCGCCACACATTATTACAGCAGTATTCTTTGTCAATAACCATTCAAGGAATATTTTTAACATCTCTAACGATGCCGTGTCTACCTCGTCCCTGATAATATATTTAGGTATATATTTCTCACCCATTCTCTCAGGAGTCCATGTGTCTCCGCACCATCTGAAGAAACCATGATATGTACATGATTTTACTCCTCGTTCTTTTATTTCTCTGGCGAGTTTATGTGTCGGTGTCAAAACAATTATATCTGAATGGTTGTTCAGGAATAATTTAATCACACGAGTTGTTTTACCTGAACCACCGCATCCGTTAAGATGAACAGTTTTATGTC
Organism: Megalonaias nervosa; assembly: GCA_016617855.1. NCBI lineage: Eukaryota > Metazoa > Mollusca > Bivalvia > Unionida > Unionidae > Megalonaias > Megalonaias nervosa. The sequence goes on from JAECUM010034254.1 coordinate 19,033, forward strand.
TAGCCACAGGATCATATACAGATGGTGCTGATGACTTTGATACTTGATTATTATTTTTGTAATATATTTCCTTAATTTCAACGTCGGCAGATTCAGAATAACTAAGTATATTTTCTTGTTTTATTCTCCATGATCCCCATTCACCATTACCAAGTAGCGGTTTTAACAAATTTGTATATTTTTTATTTATATAAAATGAATCCGTAGCAACTCTGACAGCGTAACGAGGAAATCTATTTATCATAGACAGTAGATTTATCGAAACATAGGCTAGCATTGAAGATCTTAAATGAGTAAACTGCGGTGAGTCACCATCAGCATAAACCACAATTGTACCTAGTTTGGTTCCGTCTGATAAATAAGCATTACTTTGATTTATAAATGTGTTTTTTCCGTTGTATCAGTGATTATACAATCAAGTTCAGTATCGTCCATAATTAATCTTGAACAGTGTCGTTTATGATCGTATGAACTACCTTGTGTAAATTTACCGATTATCTTTCTACCAAGATCTTTTGCAAGTTTCTCATTATTTTCCTCTCTGCATTTATATATTTTAACAATGTCATCTTCGTTAAGATCAGGAAATTCTTTCCTGGCATCATCAATATTAAATCTATCCGGTTCTGGTAACCAAACTTGCTTCTGCGAACTATACGATATAATCGCTTCATTTACTTTCAATAATGTTAAAATTCCAACATCAAGCACATATTGTAATAGTACTATTGGAACCCAACATTTTTTCTGAAAAATGTTTTCCAAACCAAGCATAAGTACTCGGATGGAGATTTTCTGTAAACTCGAATGATTCTATATATGCGAATCCGGTTAGGTCAAAATCTGGCAAAGGTCCGTTTATCGCAACTCTGGTCATCTCGTGTGATGGATGTCCGAATCTCTTAATGTATTCAGAACATTCTCCGTATCCAATAAAACTTCCAGGATAACACGCTACCACATCAACGGAGATAACGTCGTTATACTTGTATTTAGTATTCCATAATCCACCGTGTCCATATTCTATACAACTTTTCTGGATATCTTCAAGAAATTCCAATTGTGCCGGTTTCCATGTATTTTTCTCCTGAGCAAAGTGAGCAGCAACTGGTGGAACTGTAAAACAATTATTCAGTAATTGTCTAACGTTGACATCGTCAGAAGTATATTTCAGCGCAAGATGTTCCAATTCTTCATGAAGAGATTCTCTACGATAAATATCCCCACCAGGCCGTACAAACTGATCGTAATAATCATATTCTGAACTTTGAAACAACCAAACAGACACAGGATCACTTTTACTGATATTCCTGATAAAATCAAATATATTACCATCATAAAATTTAACCGTTCTGTCTCGTGGAAATATTGTTACTGCCAAAGTCCATGCATGTGCGTTGTGATCAATAACACCTATCGATGCTCCTCTTGATTCATATTTCGATTTATGCAAAATCTCTCCGGTTAACGTCTTCACTGTTATTGGAAATTTTAATAGCTTTCCCAGCGCAGCAACATCTTTGATAGACGCTCCGGCATCTTTAACTGTTTCTGCGCATGTATTTATTTTTTTTACGTCGTAAATCTGTTAAACCATTACCACGTATTGCGTTTGTGAAGTGTTCTGTAACTCGTTCAGCTACACAGTTTATTGTTGATTCTGACAGTCTCATCGGTTTGAGATCCGCAACGTTAGGTTTATTATTCAGCGGATATATTGCATAGACAACCGCAGTCACAGGATACGTTCGTTCATAATATGGTTTGTCAATACCAGTCAGTATTCCGGGTTTGGATTTATTTTTCAAGAGAACAATATTATTTCCCGACTGTATGCGGACTGGATCACGCTTGTCACGGATAATCCAAGTATCGTCGTCTGCCCCTACAATAAATTTTATTAAAATAAAATATTTTTGAACATCAAGGTGGTTAATAATCATTCTTCCTCGTTTGTCATTCATTATAGTATCGACAATATTTCCGATCCTGAATGTTGACCACACATGAGCCGCACCATCGTCACGAAATTCCTTCTTGGCTTCACGGATACGTTTGGTTATATCCTTATTCGTTAAAGCTAGATCTTGCATCGAAACACTAAATTTTTATTCTGGTTGTCTGTCAAGATCAAATCTAGCTCCGGCTGAGACGGCGGAAGGTTCAATTGTTGATAATTCCTCCATTATAATTAAAGCAAATATTTAAATTGAATTTTAGGAAATGAATTCTGCTGCTACCATATGCAAAGCGTTAAAAATAGTAGCCTAGGACCAAAACCGTGTGTGCAATGTGGTGTTGGAGTCAGAGGAAAAACTCAGTTATGTGTAAAATGCGGCGGTAAAAAATACAGAGAATTAAAACGATATTACGATAAAAAAATAATACCTTGACACTGTCAAGTAAATCTCCTATACAAACTGCAGAAGATTTCAAAACAATGATTTAAACAAATAATATTATATATATAAATGGAGCAAAACGAATTTGTAACGCATCCCATAATTAAAAATTATGAAGCGTCTCGAGATGGTGTGATCAGAAACTGCCGATCAAAAAACCCAGTCGGTAGTCTTGATAAATTTGGTTATTTTAGATTCAATACCAGTGGAAATAAAATTATTTCTCACATAGGTTCATATTCGAATGTTTTCATGGGGTCATCGAAGATGGACTTGTAATTGATCACATTGATGGAAATCCCAAACATAATCATTTATCTAACCTGCAAGCTATTACACAGTCAGAATTCTGCACGTGGAAATATAGAAAGGTGTAAAGTATTCGGAAAGAGAACTATCAAAGCCATAAATACAGAAACAGGCCAAGAAATAACTTTTCCATCAATAATTGCAGCTGCCAAATATTTTGGCATACATTCACAATCAGTACAATTTGTCGCAAATAAAACATATAATTCTGCATTTTCAAAAAAATACGATCAGCCGATAATATTTGAATATGTCAGATAATTCTGTCCTCCTAACTTAAAATAATAAAAAACCAGGATAAATAAATATTTTTTTTACTGTATAGTTAGACTCTGTCAATTTTGCCAAGGGTTTTGTTTAGCAATCACCACAGTCAAAGGTCCACCTTCACTGTCGCTGCTCTCAGTGTCACTCGTTTCACTTTTGAGAGAATCAAATCACATAATCTTTCTCAATTGCATTACACGATTGTCCACAATCTTTTTCCTTTCGTACTCGTGAGACAATTCGGATCTAATCTTTTCGATTGAACGTGCAAGAGGTGCAAATAGCTTCACCTGTGTGTCGTTTACCATTGCCATGGATTCTAACATAGATTGATAAATTAATTTTACGAATCTATAATTGGAAGGTAATGTGTATTTATTTTCGAATTTTCGTTGTTGTAATAATTCAAAATCGCACATCATTTTTTGAGGATCAAGATTATCAAATATCTTTATTCCGTCATGTTTTAATTTTTCAATAGCAGAAATAATATCATTAATGTTTTCGTAGTTCATTATATAATAAATATTTCTTTAAAATAAAAAATAATTGACATTCAAGTTTTTAACTTTGACTTTTGACCTTGACTTTTGACCCTTGAAATTTGACCGTTGACCTTGAACTTTGACCTTTCAAGTTTTTAAAGTTGACTTGGTTATGTATATATATATGTTAGATATAATAGGTTGACTGACTTGGTGTTTGTATATTATTATTATTATTATTATTATTATTATTATTATTATTATTATTATTATTATTATTATCATATGATTATTATGTTATATTATTATTATTATTATATTATATTATTATTATTATTATGTTATATGATTAGTATTATTAAAAATATCAAAAATAATCAGTAGCATCGTAAGCGGTTACCCGTCACTTTGTGCCTTTCATGGGGTCCTTTGCATGATGATGTCTTTGCTATGACCGTTATTGGCACCTCATGTTCTGTTTCTATTGGCTAGCATTCTTTCTGAATGTTTCTTTATGGGGTTCTTCAATGAGGTAGAGAGCTCAGGCATGCTACTGATTATTTTAGGGAGCTTTTGCATAGACACATCCCCCAGCGAATCACTAAACGAACGAAACTTTAGAGATTCAGAGGACTGTCTAGGCAAAATTAAACCCCGGGGTAAGTGCAAAACGCACTCACCACGTTGTTTAACGAGATGAGGGGGTATTGAATTCGTTGGAGCTGTGCTTCGCTCCCCAATTTTATATATAAAATGGCATCGTTCCGAATACTGTCGACACTCGTCAGCCACAGGAATCGAACCACGGCAGCCAGTATCATAGTCCAACGATATAACACTGAACCATTTTTCCGATTCATACATATAGAAGTTTTAAAATGATTTATATAGTTAACCCAACACTGAATAAGCAGGCAAATTACGAACGACCAATATACTGAATAAAATCACAATCGTTGTAGAACTGTTGCGTAGATTTACTTCAATTTCCAAACGCAATTCATAAAATAATCGCACATTACATTTTCTGTATAGGTTATCCGTTCGTTAAGTTAAAATACATGTATACAGGTGTGTTTATGAGAGCTAAAAATAACTCTGATTTGTAATTACGCACTTGCATAAACCGACGTGATTGAAAATCATCTGAGTCAAAAGGTGCATAAATATTCTTTTCTATCACAAATTACTGCTCCAGTGACAGCTAATTCTAACGGAGAACAAGTAAATCGTTAAATAATTAAAGAAAACAAGATATCTTCGTGGTCTTATGAACTGACATAGCGGCGGAGGGGATAATTGCTTAATTTACTCTACAGAGTGTACAGAGTTATCTCGCTTCATTATATGTATAGTTGCTTTAATCATAGAAATTTGATTATATATTCAGATTTTAATGATTTTGAGTACTGTTTAACCCATCAGATTGAAGAAATCTAGCAAAATTTATTAATTTGATGGCGTATTTACACGACCAAATGAAAAATCTAGCAAAATTTAATAATTTGATGGGGTATTTACCCATCAGATTATGAAAAATCAGTAAAAAAAAATAATTATATTATTTCAGAATCAGATTATTTTTATAATTTACTCAGACGCTCTGCGGTAATGTTCTATGAGCTTACATATAGATTAATATGCAGTAATTCTTGTCTTAAATCAAGAATATGTCCTGTCTGGTCAGTAAGCTTGAAATTTATCCTTGATAATAGCGGATTATGTGTACGTAGATGAACTGAATTAATTGGCTCAGATACAATTAACCACCCGGGGGCTCTTGAGGACTGAATGAGTATAATATATATCCTTGTTGAGCTTGAGTGGATTTTTCAAGATCTACTTGATAGCTACGATCAATTACGTCACATACTAGATTGACTGCAATTGTTGATGTTATATTAACAATACCAGGTGAGATATGACGGCCTCCACCGTGTGGATCATTATTATATTTAAGAATGGTTGGTGTAGGTATTAATTTTCTCCATGAATCACATATTCTTTTAAAATGTTCATCAATAAGATCATTAACTGATTTCTTTAGCTCTTTAGAGATAAATCCCGGAATTACAAATGTTGGTAGCTGTTCTTCTGTAATTCCATAATGCTTAAGAAATACAGTTTTAAATAAACGTTTAAGTGCAACACGCTGAATTGGGTCGTCTTCATTAACTATAGGACCTAATACGTATTTATCTGTTGCTGGATTTATCAAATGTTTTTCTCTGTTAGCAATAACATTATTCATAAATTCTAAGTCTGAAGCAACTTGATTCAAATGTTGTATTGTTTCAATTATCTGATTTTTTAAATCATCGTTGTAGGAAATGTTAATGCTTGAAAATAATTTCGTAGATTATTAAATACACGTTCATGCTCAGATTTAATCGGATTAGCGTATGAATTAATTAATTCAACATTAAGTATTGGTATTCTATTTTTTTTTACCACCAATGGTTTTTGTAAAATAGACTTCAATTTTATTAATTACTCTTTCTTCTCTTACCAATGGATAATCATTTTTTCGATATTCTGGAAGTTTTATAAATATTCTTTTATCTGTAACGAAATCAGATCGTTGTGGTTCAGGTGGTCCTTGATAAACTGGTGGAATATCTGGCCAGCCTAACACGGATCTAATCGAATAATCAGGGGAATTTATTTCAATCGCTGCTGATAATGTTGGTTCATAAGCAGTAACTGCTATTTTTGATTCTTTTCCTGTAATAGATTTAATTCTGTGTTGAAACTCATCGTTGATCTGTTCTATTTGACAACTGCCCGTTGGAATAGCAACTACTTGCCAATCAGGAGTTTCATCAGGCTTATTCTTATTTGCAAATACTAATGAATTATTCGGTTTTAGTCCACCAAATGGTTTTGATCTAATATTTGGCCAGCTATAATAAACCCATAATTGCGCTAATGCTATTTCTTTCGCAGGAATTGCGGTTGGAAAGTTAACGCTAAACTCAGGATTGGTCGAACTTAATGAACTCATAGTAGTTGTTGATGGTGCTGTATTAGTGACGATCTGTTGAAGTAATTCTCTCGACGTTGTCGAGGACTCAGTCATTATTATTATTGTTATTATTTAATTCTCCATTTTGTCGCCTTGGCTGTTGTGAGTGACTTTGTCACCAAAATCGCTAGTGATTCTGAATGCTTCATCATAGGTTTTCATTATCGTTGCGAACTCCTCATAAGGTATTTTACCATCGCTGAGATACAACGAAATATATGTCGATAATTTAGAATAGGCTGTTGTTGCTGTATGCAATTTTATTATATACTCGTGTAATTTAGTATTTGTACATGTAGATATCTTCTTAGCGATAATGCTGAGAATGCCTGCGATAGTAGTTGAAGTTGAAACGATGATTGTTACAACTGCAGGCGCCGTCATTGTTATTGTTGATACTAATAATCCGGCCCCAGCAACAATAGCGGAAACTGAGTAAACAATTATATCAACGACAACCATACGTCTGCGATATTTTTTTACTTTTACCGTCGATAATATTTTTTAATTCAATCTGACATTTACATATTTGATTGTATCTGTGACGTTGAACGTCGATAAGTGACTCAGTCACTATTGTTTGATTCATTATACTATGACGTTATGCAATTAATTAAGGAGTTTCAGCTACGAATTCCAGACACCACCAGTAACTTCTCGGGGGCATTTCTGTTGACGTCAACGTAAATGTTTCTTTGATGTTCTTATTTAGCATCACCAGTAGAGGATTATGATATATATTCGGTGATGATGAAGTGGCCGCAGTAATTTCCAAACCGTACATGGACAGTCTGTATAACCCAGTTATTTCTGCGGTATGTTCGAGAGTGTTATTTTGTGGTGTCCATGTTGATGATCCCGACGCTACTGTGTACACGATATTGTTAATTTGTCCGTGTGGAATTTTAATCAGATTAGATTTTTTGAACAATATTAGGTATTCCACTGACAATGTCGTTGAGTTTCGTGTTAACGTCGGCTAGTTTGATATCAACGGTTGGTTGTTCCCCAAAAAATTCTTTAATGGTTTTGTTTATGTTTCTACGAAAATTTAAAAACGTTTCTACATGTCTAGAAAAAGTAGCATTGAGTGTAGTCATTTCGTCATTGATTGTTTTTAGCGAAGTTGTCATAGGAATTTCCTTATCATCGACGTATTTCTTTTTTGCAGCATCAAAATCTAATTCTGGTGTTCTAAGATTATTAATACCATTATTATTCATGTCGAGAAATGCACGCATTATACCGCCGTTGACTAATACGTACTTAGATTCTCGATCATCGACATATTTTTTTGTTGCGGCGTCTGTATCTGCGGCTGGGTTTCGAAGGCCTGAAATTTTATTTTGATTCATGATAATGTGACCCGTGAATGAATCACCAGCTTTTTTGACATAATCGCTGACTGACGTATCGGAATCTTGTATTTTACCTTGATCAGTAAAAGTAACGATATTATCAACAATCGCAGTAGGAATTCGTATAAGTACATCTGGCAGTTGTATATTGCTTGCTTTTAATCGTCCTTGTTTATCCTGAAAAACAACGACTTCATTTTGATCCACACTTGTAATGTTTAATAAATCATCAATTTCATTTCTGAGCTGGTCAAGAGTTGCATATTTAGATAAATCACCTTGCTGCTGAGCTTTACCACGAGAAGATCTTCCGTAAATATCAACCATTATATTTATTAATGTCTGTTTAAATGTGATCACGTAGTATATTCATGCACGACTTTATGAGGTGGTTTTGTTGATTTTGATACAGCATCAAGTACAGCGAGTACTTCACGACCACATATTGGCGGATCAGTTAATGTTTGTGTTGGTAATGTTGAATACCAGATTGGAGTACTTTGCATGCTGCTAACATATTCTAAACATTCTTTTGGTGGTGCTAGTCCATATGAATCAAAATAAATAATTCCACGTGGATCAATTGCATATCCAACCCAGTGAGTGCATGGGCCAGAGTTTTTATCGAGATGAATAATACCAGTTTCAATATTGTTTGGTTGTTTTGGTAATTGATCACGCATAAAAACACCTCTGAAGTTTTTTTTTATTTTTAATTGTTTAGCAGCATCAAGTAAATCAAAATTGGACATGGGCAGAATCAACGAACTGTCTCGGGAAGTCTTAGACCCTTTCCATACCATGAATATGGGGTCCCTGGCAATCTTAGACCCCTTCCCTTTTTTTGTAAGATTTTATTCCCTGACCCGTTGCTTTCTTTAATGCCATT
>JAECUM010034256.1:0-23015 GCA_016617855.1 Megalonaias nervosa
AGAGTCCGTTCAAGTGCACTGGATCCAGCAAGGGATCACGTATGTCAGGGATTGATTAAGATTAAGATAAATGCAATAAACTGACAACGATCAGTGCAAACTTAGTTCTAACTAGCCTGAGCACTTTCAACTCTTAATGAGTCTTTTTCAAAGGCATATACAAAACATAGACATGACAAACAAATAAAACAGAAAAACCGTAGTGTTTGCAAAACTTTACACGGCTGTTTCTACAGGAATTAAATCTTTAAATGTATTATGTTTCAACTAGTTTATATCAACTTGTTGCGGATACTGGAAAATATTTGTATTGACCTAGAAATCGATGAGCCATGGGCGAGTATTAGTGTGCATTTTTATGGAAGTTACCAAATATTGAATTTTAAAATAATTTAATAATGTAATAAATCCAGCTTATATACTATTTGTATTTTACATCTCATTTTTGGCCTTTGTTATATTTAGTGATAAATTGTTGATTACTTAGAGTCGTATTTTGAGAAGATGTTTCTCAATCCCTATAATTAGTCGAATTTTAGGGGCAGACGTCACAATGTAGAACATTCATGAGTCTTGATCACATCATGGATTAGCCTTTTTTTCTTAACATACGGAATTATCTGGATATATTTCGGTAGTTTTCGAAAACGCTAACTCATAAATCACGCGAATGAGAAACAAGACAAAACTGCGCAAGTGTTAAACTAGAACATCGGGATGTGTTCTAGTTAGGTGGTGAGACAAAAAAATATTTGCGTGTTTTGAGAACGTTTCAGTTGTCTCGATGTCTTTTTGAAATATAGCAAAACAGGGACTATCAAGCCTCACGCAAGTATTTGATTTGCTCGGTATGAGTCCTCTTTCGTGAAACATTACGTTTTCAACATTGTCGAAGTTAATTTAGTTATATTTTTCATCTATTTGTAGTGGAAATATATCTTTGTATACGATACATGCTGCTATCTTCGAAGATATTTTATAACACACCAAAATCGTGTGGCATAATTTAAAAAGTGCAACGATCATGCTGTCTTACAATCCTAACTGTATTATCTCCTTTATATGTTGCTTATTTGATGAAATAAGTAATACTTAAACATTTTATCTACCGCACACACACGCTCACTTAAAAACACATTTAATGGTTTTCTATACGGATGTGAACCTGATATTCAAGGTTTCGTATACATTTTTCCTGTAGAAAAGATTTCATCGGATACTGGGAAAGTTCACTAATTCTGGGTTGCTGCATTTGTATGGGAAAAAATCAACGAGTTTATCTGAGGAATTTAGCATGACCTTTGGAGTGCAGAAGTAATCCGAAAAAAACTCCCGAATTCATACTTTTCCCATACAAATGCAGTAACCTTTTTATTACAGACTCATTTTGCTTTGGGTCATGTAATTAGGAATTGCAGAACTAAGAAAGTACATTTTGAGGAAATTCAAGATGCAAACATTTTTGCCATTTTTATTACCAGCATAAGAAGACATATGTTTATGCCCTGTCACTTGCATGTTCTCTGTTGGAGGGACGCCAGCTCAGTATATGACCTGTATGGCTTCTATTGTTACTCTAAATCCAAACGTTATATCAAAACACTTAAATGGAGAAATTAGTCTCCACTAAAGTCTGTTTTAGTTTTGGAACTTTAGGATTACTATTAGTTTAAGCCATATTATTTACATTTGTTTCTTTTAAGTGCTTGCTATAGACAACCTTAATGTCTCCATTTTTGGGGAATTTTGTCAGTCTCCGCTAATTCCGTATTAGGTTCGGTATTGTAATATAAAGTTTATTCTATCTGGATTCTTTTGTCTCTGCTAAATTCCATACTAGTTTGAGAAATTTAGAATAAGTTTTAGTCTGAATTATTCTTTTGCATTTTTTTGGAATTTCAATGTAGTCTTTAGTAAAGTCCTTATTTTTGTTTGATATTTTGATATTACTTTGGGCTTCTTCAATTTTTCAATTTGTTTCGGGACGCTGAAGTGCCTATACGTTTCGAATTTTAGAGTTGCTTTAGTTTATGAGATTATAACCTAATTTTGAATTTTTTTCTCCTCACCGTTAAATTTCGTGAGAGGTTCACACATTTAGGATTGCACTTATTGACTTTATTCGCGTCCATTTTAGTGTCATAATGAGTTGGTTATCTTGATTGTACCTAACAATAACGTCCGTACAGTATACACAAACCGAGACCACCAGCATGTAATATTGCATACGCGTGCTTTGTATATAGATTTCGGATATATGCAGTCCTTTATTAGAGATACGTCTCTTCCTTTGTGGGTTTGTTAAATGGTGATTGCTGGATGGTGATAAAAGTGGTCATTTATTTGAAATTAAGTTCTCATGAAACAACATAATGTTAAAATAGCCAATTCATATACAACATGCGTAATGTATAGCAATGTTTTTGCACTTAAATGTATTATAGGGCGCATTCAATGCATGCATAGCTGTTTCTTCCGGTAGTCGTCGAACTCTGAGTATCTGTGTAACCCCGATACTAGGGTCTGTGGTTCTTGGAACAATACTCGTTACTTCAGTGTGAGGAGCCATAGGCATAGGACAAACGCATCTACCGTAAAGGGAGGTTCATGCGGGATCCTTCGGCAGGCTGGGTGGACAACTTATCAGGATCTGTGGAATCGGAATCTCGTATTCAACACTGAGATTCAACGAGAAAAATATTGACACAAGAGATCAATCAAGTTTATTTGTTGAAATCCTATGCTTTGATCGTACTCATCCATGATCGATCTCGGTTTGCTATATCCGATGCAGAATTTTGTGTGCACGAGGAAGGTGTCAGATTCATTAATCATTCGTTTGTTTTCACGTAATCGTGTTACGTGCTTTCATTAGAACCTATCCCAGCTGGTTGCATCCTGTTACACTCACAATGCATCCATAAATACGACTCACTGAGTTTGTCATGTTTTCCTTGTAAGAAAAATAAAGGAAAAAATCATTACTGTATTTATGATGATGTGTCCATGTCGCTCAAGATTTTGTTTGCATGATGAAAGGAATATTAATTCTTTTACTTAACTTAAAATATTTTTTTCCTTTCTTCTAAGCCATCCATTTTTTAAAGTGTTACTAGGTATGCAAGATCTTTATATGAAATAATTCACTTATCATGCTAGAGTTTATTACGAGTGAGAATTCAACCATTTTTTCCTTTTAATTTGTCTACTCCTTTGCTTGGGGATAGTTATAGTTTCCCTCTATTACTGCCTTAATCGTCTTCCTGCGAAGAACAATATAAAAGCATTAAAAAAGGATCCAAAGATAATTATTTGGTGTCCGATTTTCTTGCTACATTTCTCCAGCTCAGGTTTGTTTCAGATAACATTCTCCGAGATGTTTATCTTAATGAAAGTTAAACCATGGTTAATTCTAACTGTGTCATTTATATGCACCACTTTGTTGTGGAAAAAGTGGCTTCCTATGGTGGAAGATGATACTGGACTGGTTTCTTCAAAACATACTATGACGACATTCACAAATTATACGGCAAATATATGTTTCTTTAGAATACTATAGAATATACAATTATTAAATTGAAGTTACCTGTACAAAATTATAAAATTATTTTTACTTCACTCTTTTAATGTATCAAAAATATGCTTGCTTTGTTCTCTTGCTTTCACTCTTTGGAGTTTGTTGTGAATAAATGTATCTGATCTTATTTTTGGGGGATTGGAGTCGGGAAATAACTCCACTTTCATGCTTGTTTAATATGGCATTATCGCGATTTCACACGATTTCAGTATATGTCGGTATTTTGCAGTAAATTATGTGTTAAATGCATATGAAGAGACGTGTTGAGAAAAATGGCATTAGATTTTATCGTAAAAAGGTGTATTAATAAATATGAAATGATAATTATTTAAACGGCCATGTTTATTAATATACTATGAACGCAAACAACAACGTTTATGTCACAAGACCCTCGGGTCTTATCCGCAACGTGTGTGATGCAGATAACATACATACAACAAGAAATTGTAGACGACTGTGAAGGCGGTAAGCTGACTGAAACTTATGTAGAGAAGAAGGGGTATGACTGCAATGGTGTTCTTACTGTTGGAATTGGTAGTATGATGGGATACCCTGGAGCTCAGTTGAAATATGACAGTCACGAAAGGTGGACAAAATTCAATTTAGCAACGCTAATAACCAAAGTATGGTCGCGAAATGAACTAACATTTATTTCATTTTTAGTATTTTCAGGAGCTGCGATAGCGTATTTTTTGAAATATAAAGTATGAATTTCGTATCCGTCTAAAATGGTTTGTATCTACAGTAGGCACGATTGTATTCAGAGTACAACAAATATCCTTCAGTTTTGTACTTTTTAAGCTTCATCTAATTGAATTTGTTTCTTGTTCATAACTCTTTTAGCCCTTTCTTTAACTTGTAAGCTGAAGACATATCTATCAAGAATGCATTGTAAATGAGCCCGAAATGGCTAAGCCATATGATTGCCAAGACTATACAAATATATCTCTAATTCCACTTATTGTTATTAACGTGGCTTCCTATTTTTCATGGCGTTAAACAGGTATTACCTTGTAAAACTTCATTAAATCCGTCATGGAGATGGAAGATTGTTTGGCTTTAAAGTTTATATATCCGTTCTATTTCCTGCTTATCTTGAACCGCTCCTATTGATTCAAAGGTCATCGCGAATGTTATTGCAGTTATGCTCACTCATTCGACTATCCGTTAGATTTATGAACCATTAAGTTCTACATGGTAATTGTGACCAGATTCGACAACAAATAAGAAGAAAATAAGTGACCGCTCCGCTGGCCTGGTGGTTAGAGCGTCCGCCTCGGATCCGGGAGGTCGTGGGTTTCAACCCCAGCCGAGTCATACCAAAGACTTACAAAAATGGTACTTACACCTACCTCGCTAGGCACTCAGCATTAAGAGGTTAGTGTTAGGACTGGTCGTCTCGGTGTAAAGATAATGTGACTGGATAGGACATCACTCTACGTGCCACCAGCATGATGCCCAGTGCTAGACGTCACTATAAATAAAATATTCACACTGCAGACATGGTAGCGATATGACTGAATTTTTTTTAAAGCTGCGTTAAAACTCCAAATCACACACACACACACACACACACACACACACACACACACACACGCACACACACAGAGCAAATAAGAAATGCACACTACTAGCAGGTTAATAAAGCAATTTATTATATGAATTCTTGGTGCATACAATATGAACTACTTCACTGCAATTTAATTATTTACAGCTGGAATCCCCGACCTTCACTGGAATTTTCTGAAACGCCAAAGATATGCTAATTAAGAACTTCTTCCTACAAATAATTGTATGTTAGCTACATATTGTAATTGGAATCAGATGAAAAATGCTACTACTCCGTGATATTTTATATATTGGGCGCACAAAGTGTACATAATTGTCTGAACTAAAACTGACAAATACCCGGTCTGAGTGACCTAGTCTGTTTTTGCTGTCTTAGCTAACTAAAGTTCAAGTGCTCTTTTGGAAAGATGGGCAAATGGATCATATTACAGTTTTGCTGTGGCGGTTGTCACTTGTTTCTCTTTCTAGGTTGGTTTGTTGACCATGAGATTGTCCTTGCTCTAGTGTTGTAGCTGCTGCTATTGTTGCTTTTGTTGCATAAGGTTTATCCTTCTCCTTTTTTTTCTTCTAGAGGTCTCTCTTATCTCTTCTCCTTTCTGCGTTGTCTTACCCTCCTCATCGCTCTCTTGCCTGACCACCTGTTGCTCTGAGATAGTTTTTTAATTGTTTTTGTTGTCACTGGGGGCATATCATTGCTTCCGAAGCTGACTTTGGGAAGGATTTTGTTTGAGGTGGAGCGATTATTGACTGAGGTTTTGCTGTTGGAGCTCATAGTGACTGCCAGGTCTGCGTTAGTTGCTGGCTTGTTGAACCTGAGTACTCCCTGCATTGGTCTTTTTTTTTTGGGGGGGGGCGGGCTACTTCCCCAATTAGTGTCGCATGCAATCCCCTCCCAGGTTAGTAAAGTTGTTCCTCTTGCCTGCGCTCTTAGGCACCTCAATGAAGCAATATGTAGGTTTAATCCTTTGATAGCATTCAAGGCCTGGGTGGGTATCATCATATCCATGTCTATAATGTTTGCTGCATGTTACTCTCTTCTCTGCTTGCCGACGAATTGGCAAAACTGGCGAACAAAACAACTTTATATGGTAGAGATGAAGAAGGAGATAAAGCATCTCGAAGTGTAGCATACCTAAACGATAGAATGCAAGTCAGAAAGAATCAAGAGAACCTAAAGAAATTATCTTCTTCTGAGAGTCAGAAAGATTCACAGAGACAATGAAAGAGGATGTCAATGTCTGTGTTTACAGGCGATTATTCAACGAACGTGTTTTGATCGGAATTAGCGACACACTGATACAAGCCTAGTATCACTCACTCTTGTATGTTATCACACAATACAAACGTTTGGAGGGTTTCCGTTGTAGTTGTGGAAGACAATAGATACAATACAAACAACACACTCACGCATAAAATTACAACAATAAACAAATGACAAAATATGTTATTAGTATCTCTGTTCCAGGGAGAACTTGATAGCCAAGAGAATTTCACCTTCTTGGCCTGGATCCACATTCAGCACAACTCTGGGGCTCCATCCATCCCCACCTCAATGGTTAATGGATACAGGCTGCTACACAGGTTGGATGGGGGGATGCTCCACCTCTTCAAGATGTTGGTGCTGTTGTTGCGATTGCTGTTCTTTCTGTTTCCTCTTTTTGCCCATGTTTTCTCTAGATGTTTGGAATCTTAAGATAAATACTTATTTTCTTATTCAAGAGTTTTAATTTTCTTCAGTGCGTATACATCATGACTGCTGTTCATTTTCCACATGCAGATAACCAAATAGTTGCAGAAGGGTAGAAGATGGATGGCAAGAATGGCAAACACACAGCTTTATATGGTAGAGGCTTGGCCCTCATGGAAAACATCCCTCAGAACTGAGACGCAGACCTAAAGAAATACATCCCAATTTTCACCTAAGAAAGACGATTGAGAGAGAGAGAGAGAGAGAGAGAGAGAGAGAGAGAGAGAGAGAGAGAGAGAGAGAGAGAGAGAGAAAGAGCTAAACCCAAACGAATATCTCAAAATAATTATTTCTTTATCATAAACAGCTAACTCGCATTTTCTAATTCAGCGTTGTTCTTTGTGTATTAAGCGCTGATAACATATTCATAAAGAAATAACTAAAGAGGGAGGATTTAATTTAAGACATACATCCCCACCAATCAACAAATGCCTGCATTGTAACTAAATGTAAAAGTGTAGTGGATATAAATGACACAGTCATACATAGTGAGGATCATTTAGTTCTTTTCTGTCCATTAGTTGTCGGTGAAAGCTTCCAAAATGTCAGACTTCTACAACAATGAGATATTGAGGTGTGTATTTTTAAATTCTTTTCCGTAAATCTCAAGATTCTAGAGGTAAGTTCGGTATGGGTAAATGTACCAATAAACTCCGCTTAACAGCGAATGCATGAAGTGGTTGACGGGAGACACTCGGGCAACGAAACTTTTTTTCGGATTGTCCATTTAGACTGCACTGACCTTCAGTTACAAGTAACTGTTATTCGGATTGACTCGGTTTGTCCCTTGACTGGAAACTCGATGTTAGCTGAGATGGCCAAAGATGATACTGGATGAAAGTCTAACTATTTGGAGTTCTTCCATCGTCGTCATCGTAAATGACATGGCTAACGGATCGAAATCTGTCTTGGTACATTCGCAAAGCTCACGCTCCAGAACTTTTAAGTGGTAAAACATGCCCAAATCGCGATCGGTTCTCTTAGTTTCTTATGCTTTTTCTGGTAGTGTGAATGAAATCTGAAGGATTTACAATGTATTTGTCTGTCTTGCCTTGTTGTGTAGAACTGGATGAAACAACAGTGTCGACAGAAATGTGAAAAGAATGTATAGGTGTTTCGGTCACCATGGAAATATTTTTTTAGTCTGGACCAACACACTTGTCCAGCTTTAGGTGGCGCTTGTTTGGTACTTTGAGGATTAGTGAATATGTTTTGGTGAATTTCTTTTAGTTGCTTCACTGCCTTTTTAAATATGCAATCCTGTTGCAACCGTAAAATATGTAGATGTCAACATATGTCTCAAAATGTGTCTAGTGGACGAGCTACTCTTTGGTACACACGTATAATTTAGATGAGAATCGTTTTCGGTATTGTGAACTTTTCTTTAGCAAAAGTAACGTATTGTGCAATAAACTTCTCAAATAATAATACGGACGCTGTCAAAATATCATTCACTGACAGGGTGATAATGAGGATGCACCAATAATGAATGGATTTATCTCTCGTAGTGTGAAGCTATGTTAAAATTCATTTTGAAAGGAAATCAGAGTACGCAAATATCAATTTCATTCCTTGCTACATGTTGGTAAGGTATTGAAAATACGTGAGGAATCAGCTGTTGTGTTTGATGTCTTTGCTTGGAGCAAAAGCTTTATTTCCAGGAATTACAGTAAACAAACGGGATGAAAAGGTAATGGAGAGCGCTTGCCGTTGGAAATATCTAGTCTGAGACAATGAGACATTGGATGGTACTCGATGAGGAGACTTTGGTGAGATTTGCCTATTTTCTAGCAAACTGAAGAATATATACTTCAAGAGCTTGATGAGATATCCAGCATACAATAATGTGTTACGACCCTGTAGTTAAATTACATATGTGTTAAAATTTAAATTCTTCTAATTCTTTGTTTGATTTTTATTTTATTTTTACAGCATTAAATGCAATTATTATTATGATGATTTATGTTTGCATGGGTCTAATAGTTTGTTAGAACATCGTATTTATTTAAAACGTAAATGTGACTCGTGTAAGCACGAGCTTTGTATGATAGCAAATTCGTCGCAAGTAAACATTCAGCAGTAGCTATGTAAATGATTGGCTGATACTTGTTTAGGCTTTCGTAATGTCCAGATGAATTGCGAAATCACACGTGTCCTTCGTGCATGTGTACATGAAATGACGTATTAGCTTGTTTTAAATGCTCAGTTACCTGTAAGAAATATTTAGTCGTAGTCATAGTCGTAGTCAGTCATAGTCGAGAGTCATATCATAACATCTTGTAGAGTTTCTAATGCCTTAAGGAAAAGGTATTTATGTGCTGGAAGGAGGTGTTTGTTCATTCGTACGTATTAGGAACAACATGTGTGTTGTTAGTGGTGGTAGCTGTACTTTATCTACTTTCTAAATAATTATTTTCCCTGGAGAACAACCCTACTGGTTTTGGACAAAGACATTTGATGAAATTATTTCTAAATCGCAACAGAACAATACAAATTGTGCTTTACAAGGTAAATTCTGGACATTCTGTGTTAGCCTTCGTCTGACGTCATCATCCGCCATCTTGGATCGGAACTAAGATTCAGACTGTATCAATTTAGAAATGTTTATTCACAGGACTTATGTATTTTTACAAATTTAGAACATATTTTTGGATCTTCTTCGTAAATCGTAAGTCTTGTTTCACATATTTACCTTTTCTCCGTGTTTTCTAGGGAAATAAATTATTTTTGTTAAAATTTACAAAGCTTGTTGTCACTCTTTCTTTGTGTTACTTTGAACGAGCCGATACGTAACAAATGTTCAAAGGGAATTTTCATAGAACATATATTCAATTCGGGATTAGTGCTGCTTGTTTCATTGTTTCGTTATAGTCAAGATCATTTTTATGCAAGGGTTGTTAGACGTAATTATTTCTAAGATAAAGTGGGTTCATTGGCAATAGTATTCTAGGTCTAAAAAAGACACTTTAGAATGGGCTTCGTGATCGAACTGTATAGGCTGAGGTAATTTGTCCGTGAAACAACATAATTTGTTGTTGGAAAACACACCATTATATCTGTCACTGTGTGATGCTAAATATAATTGATTATTCATAGTACAACGGTTCTTGTCTTTAAACACTGAGTCGCTTGATGTAAAAAATGATTTTCCAAGGGTTCTAAAGACCTGCCGTGATGTGGAGAGCTATGATTAACTTTGGCGTGGCTTCCGTTGATACAACTGTCGGTATATTGTAACGAAAAACTGGGAAGAAAATGGCAAATACGGCTGCTGAGTATGAGAGTTCACAGTCCCCTGTACTGTTGCAAACTTACGTTTCCAATCGCTGCTCAGATGACCACATGCTCCATAGAATCTGTCAGATAAAGACGACTTGATTTTTAGGAACTAGTTCCCCACATCACACTCACTGATATTCCTTTTGTGCTTGTTTTTGAGTTTTGGGAGGATGAACTAGCCAAAGAGGACGTAGAGTTAAATTGTGTCTTTGTGACTTCGCTTATGTTTATATAAAATGACTTGTGAAGCTGCAATGCACGAATGAAAACTGGACTTTAATTTCTTTAATACAATATTTTCCTATTGTGCTCATTCTATGATCAAGAATGCTCTCGATATCGTACCAAGTCGTCTTTCTAGGACACTCATTGCAATTCCTCGGGGCAAAAGTTCCATTTAACACGTCTCCGTTCATATCCACCAGTTTATAAAGAGGGGGATCATGTCAAAGTACTTGTAATGTGACACAAAATAAATTTGTTGTCCAATTCAGTAAATAGCGTTTTTTTTTTCTTTCAAGTATGTATTGTTTTGCCAATACAAATCCAGTCTCCTGAGATTGCCTTCATTTTATTGTCTCTTGTCGCTGTTCATTTGGAGGAGTTATGACAAATCTGCTCGAACCATCAACGATTGTAACTCTTGATGTAGCTGTGATATATCTGTAAGTTTAGGATTATGGGGTAAGTGAGATATCCGCTGTTTTGAACTATCGACTGATCTCCATCCACGTGTTATAAGGAACAGAAGTGAATTTTCGTCATTCGAAATGATTCCATGGTACACTTGTGATTAGGAAGATAAAGGTCGGTCCTTAATCTGTTTATACCTCAACCGTCCTGCCAAAGATGTTCATTAATCGGTTCCAATAAAGGAACAGACATATCGGCATGGAAAAAATCATTTCCGTTGAACGAGGGCTTTTGTTTTTGATTTGCTGAAATTTTCTTTGTCACCATTTGGCAATGTCGCCATTATCGTTGGATCTTTATCTTCAAGGGAACTGTTCCATATTTTCCAACAACGTCTGCAGATCGTATCAATTATTAATTTGAATAAAATGTTTTTGCATCGGCGCATTGGCATTGATAAGTTTCGACAAGAGATTTGTGCAGCTGAATGAGAACAGACAGCCTGTGCTTTTTTATTTTTTTGTCTTTGGTCTTTGGACTGAGAGTAAAACGTCTTTTACAGAGGAAATGAAGGGATAAAATTTATATCAATTCCTTTGTGAGAATTATGCTCATTTCTTTCTTGTAATTATTAATTTCCTGTATCTGTTTGTCAGTCTTTTAATTTCGTTTTTGGTTGGAACAGCAACTATATGTGATGTTAATATTCTGTTTTCTCTCGTTGATATTGCAGCATTAGTTCAGGTTGATTGATGTAAACCGTTTTTGTCATCGTCTGGTATTGGCAAACCAATTAATACATATTCTGGTACCGGTGCATACAATAATCTCTCCATTTATTATAGTATTGTTGTTTATTTTCTTTGAAATAATTAAGGAAATTCCTTTGTTGTGAGCCTTTAATGAAAGCATTTTGCATATTCAGATGTAATATTATTTTATTCATTTTATTGGTAATAACAATTTCTTTGTTATAATGCAAACTTGATTTCATTACATTTATGCATCGTTTACGTCACCGGTATTTGTTTATTTTAACCACTTGAGCACACTTATTTTCATGTTATACTTACGGTCTCTGATAATATTCATTTATGTCACTGTCATTTTGGTTTTTTTTTATATTGCATTAGAATCCTCTTCAAAAATCAATGTGCCATAAAAAATCGTGAAATATTTTTACGTAACCAAGTATCTCACTTCTTGGTTTTGCTCAGATTAATGAAGATATAGCAAGGCTAATAATTGTATCTATTTTGTCAGAAATATTATAACATTTATTTCTAGAACTATCATCGCCTTTGTGCAAATATCTGATCAAAAGTCACAATTTTATCCGTTATTGGTAACAATTCAAATGTTGTATTGTGATCAATGACTTTGTTACAATATCAATAAATATTTATAAATTGATACAAGAATATATTTTCAACTTATAAAATATAAAAAGTCTTATCTTTATTGATGATTTACTTTGCTTTTGGATCGATCTATAAACTTTGGATTGACTATATCTATGTTCGGCCATCAGGAGCTCTATTTATATTAACTATATAATAGTTCCAGCTGTTATAAGAATAAAAGTATACCTTCCATTTCATTAGTAAATTTGTTTAATTATTACGTGTTTAGTTTTAAAATCGTTTGTTACTTGATTTATTGATCGATGGGTGATTTTAAACAGGGAACTGTGAAAGTAAAAGTAAGAAAGGTTGACTGTTCGACTGTATATAGATAACATCAATTGCTGCAGTTTGGAAGGAAAGAGAAGACAAATGGACAAACAGGTAGGTAGATTGTTTGATGTAGCCAATTTTTAAGTAATTCCCAGACACATACCATGTTAGTGATAATTACATCTGAGGAAATAAATAGACTTTTTGTTCAGCTAAAATATGTTAGATAGATTGGTAGATGTATCCACTTCATACGTCATTCGCAGTCACACATCAGATTACTGATAATTACATCTGAGAAAAAAAGACTTTTTGTTCAGCCAAAAAAGTATAATCAACGCAGAAAGAAATAATCATATTATGTTTGGCTATAGCGACTGGAAAAAATATAAACCATGCACAATCAAGGAACTTGTAATTACCTGCCGTGAATTAATTCATTTCTGAACAATAATATTACATAACAATGTAGTCTAAAAGATTTAGCTTAATAATTCGCTTCTCTCTATGGTTTGTAATTTATTTTTTATTTTTTCTCCAGTCAAGTGTTTAAAATTGTGAGAAGTATATAATTTTGCTCCATTCGCTAATCAGTGAAAGGCATTATACGTGGAAAATGAATGTAAAATGGAAACATCAGCGACTTTATAAAAAGAGATAGACATCGATAGCTGTACTGTTGGTTTGGGTTTTTGTGAGTTTAACTACACTTGACAGCTAATGATAGACCATACAAGGCGGAAATTGTATTTTCGTGGCGCAAGAACCAGGAGAAAACCTCTGAAGATCTACCAATCAACCGGAGGCCACTGGCAGGCTTTTTCAAACGTCCACATTGACGGAGCCCTGTACGATGTGAGGAATGAGACATACATCAATAGATACAGTAAGTAGGTAGCCTGGTAAGTATAAAGGAAGATGGATTATTCCTTGCAATGAATCACCAGTAATTCTCAAAGAAGGAACAGGCTGCTGATATCTGATGTGGAGGAGTCCAATACCAAATATTCGTATTGGCTACTTTTAGCTCGAGGAACGATAACGAAGTTGCAGCGTCGCTCATATGTAACTACATTCCATGCCTTAAATCAATTCTAAAATTCGTAGTACACAATACCGTATGGTGAACATTAGCATGAAAATGTAATTTCATGTCTTTGTCATTCAATTGTAGTGTTCTGTACCGCTACTAATTTTCACCATACTACTATCTGAGGCGAGAGAAGAAGGCATTCAATGGTAATTTTCTTAATTTCTGTGATGGATGAGTTTGTATCATATGGAGAGTGAAATCGCAAGGGAAGGAAATCATACAGTTCATTAAGTGCAATACGTGTAAAAGATCTTGGGCCGAATAAAAAGGAATGATTAGAAAATATGGGCATATTGATGAATACATTGTAAGGTAGACTGAGATAAATAGATAAGTACATAGAGTTAGTGATGGGTCAAGTAGATTACTGCGGTGAATGCTCTCTCTCTCTCTCTCTCTCTCTCTCTCTCTCTCTCTCTCTCTCTATATATATATATATATATATATATATGAACTTTAACTTTGCAAAACGATCAGTGATAGATTCGAACATACTTCTACCTTACGCGAACTCAAGTCAGTAATTGATTCTTTGATTTTGGTAAAACATGAAGTAAAATGCAGCAATGAAACTAATAACTGGAGCGGAGCCAGGATGGAATCCCAGGTGGGGCCTAACTAACTAGGACTACATTGATGAAAATATATGCACAAATGAAAGAAAGTTGTCTTGTGAGTCCATCCTTGGAGAAAGAAACTATTTTCCCCAATAATAAGTCAGCCAAAACATGCTCTACAATACCACCTGTACAAAGAAAATGGGTATAAATTACATTTCCATGTTTTGATCACGTTCTTCGTTACGATACTAACGTTTTACCAAGACAGCCACCACCGCTGCCTCGGCTGGGAGTATAATGTATTCAAATTAAGAAGAGATGGCGAACATTTGGATAATACACAACAAATTAATTTTAAATTGCAGACAATATATTTGTCCAATAGACTAATATAATTTAGCAAAAGAAACGTTCTAGTGAGAAATTATACAATCAGCATATTTGTTATTGTCAAGGGCAATGCAGTGCTGGCGCGAGGTGCAAAACTAACATGTTGTAGTGCAAGGAATTATAGCCTAATCGAAGTCAACAACTATCAAAAACTCCACTCTGTAATTTGAATTCAGGTCACATAAACATCACGTGGAAGAAGTGCATTTGACTTGTAGAGCTATTATGCACGCCCTAATTAGTCATTGGGTCAATTGTTTGAGTAGCTCAGAACCTGCCTTTTGCGTTAATTTGAAATAATACGATTGAATTATTCAAAAATCTTTTAGTGAAAGATTCTGTTGATTTGAAACGTATATAGAGACCTAAATAAAGAGAACACGCGTCACGTATTCTATTACTCAGTCTATGCAAATTTCGTAAGAGTCGTTGAGATGATTTAGAGATTTATTTATTTTATTTGCTCGTAGGATCTAGCCGAGTGGCAAATCTTTAATTTAAAATTGACCATAAAATCACACAGTTTTGAATGGTTCACAATTCCTTCCGATTAAAGAGACCACAGGTAAGGAGATTATGATACCAATCTATAAATTTAAATTAAATCTCTCTTAATCCAATTAATTGAACGGGCGAAACATGAAAATCAGATGTGTAAGACTACAATAGGTAATTTATATAGGAGTAGCACAGTTTAGTCTTTTTTCGGTATCTCTCTTAAACACAGGCACTGAACAAGTCTGATTAAGTCTGCCAAATACACACTATTTGTTACTGATGATACGATATGCTATGAGACCATCATTATATTTATGTTGTGGCCAGGTGACAGCTTACTTGGAGTCTAAACCTGGTCTCTCCTTATTACAGTTATTTGAACATACAAGAAAGTTTATCTTGTTGTATATTTCCACTGCAAACTCTAGATTTAATCTTGCATGCTTGCTAATTTCAGGTAAGTAATTTGTTTCAACCGGAATGAAAAATTACCAAGAATGTTTATGGGGAACGGTTTTCGCACTTATCCCTAGAAAACATTAATTTACATTTATCCGTCGTAATTGCATTATATCACATTTGTCAATCATGGCAGATGATCTTACTATATTCGGAATAGATCCTCATTTTAGATAATTTACGAGTTCGAAATTATCTTAAACGTAGCGCAAGAGAGATGGATTTATTCATTCTGCCACTTTTTAACGGGTTTAAATTTGTATCAGAAGTATTAAGGTCTATACAATGCATAGTGTTTACGGTAAATATTATTTTTATCGTGATTACGGCAAATATTGCTTTTAAAAACATAAATAAAACAATTTCCATAGAAATACCGTCTTTTCATCTGATTTCTATGTGTCATAGAAAAATCTTCTGGGCTATATCCATGACAATTTATAAGCGTATTGTTGGATAATTGTTCCTTTTCCAGTGCTTTGCCCTGTATGGGTCATTGTAAATGACAATCCTTAATTTAATATTTACGTAACCGATTTTATTATATACCAGACAATTTTCGCAAGAGAAAGAATTTTACCAACATTTACTACAAGTAAAAGAAACGACACAATCCTTTTCCGATTCCATATTATCATACTCTCAAACGAGGTTGGAGTTACTTTATCGTTGAGGTTTCCTGTTACCATGGCTCTCCTAGCGATGCAATGCCAAAACTAGTAGCAAACAAATTTGTAATAATGAAGTTAGTTAAGATATTCTGCGTTATATGAAAAATATCTAAAATGTTAAACACATATTTTGTTTAAATTCAACAATAAACAAACAGGTATTCTTTTCATCTGTAGTAGAAAATATGACCAATATAGGTTTGTCTGAAACAGGTCACATTCAGAAATGGCGTTTAAAAATATTACTATATAGTAAAACCCGTTTACGAAAGTTCATAATTGGTTACGTTGGTGAATTTCCCTCATAACCAATCTGAAATTATTAATAATATAATTATTTCAGCATTGACAGGTATAATTCAAAATACTATCATATTAATGCCATTTTGATCGCTAGATCAAGTCTCGTTTTCAGCATCAACTATCAGGATCATGACTGGAAGTCTAGCATCTAGTAATGATCAGGGTTTACAGACACTGAGATCTCCGCGCGATCTAGCAATTAAGATATATAAAGTCACTGTACATTACTTTTACATATATGTATCTGCTAACACAAGTGGAATATTAAAAAAGTCTAGCTATGATATTTTGTGTACGATCGACTTCCTTATCAATAACCTTGCAATCACGTCATTACTGACAAACGACTCATTCGAATAAATGAGTGCTTGGTTTGTATCCAATTAGCTGTTTAATTTTGAAGGTGAAGGAAACAGTAGGAGCCTGTTCGATCTACTTTGAAAGTGGATAAATATTGCTTATACCATGCTCAAATTTATTTTCAAGTTTTCGCAAGAATAATTTTGAGAAAATCTGCCGTAAAAACACTGAGAATTGCATTGGAGGATACAAATTAAATCCAGATTAAACCAAATGCTTTCCACTAAAGGAATCAGAATCATGCACCATGCAGTCCGTATATTAAAATTCTTGTTAAGCAAAGAGCTGTTCAAAGAGCAAGAATAAAAATATTAGCATATGTGGATGGTAGTCTGTTACGTATATGTAATTTAATTGCTTGTGTGTTAGTTTTAAATTCTCTTTTTTTTAATTTTTATGTCATTACATATTATTGTAATGATGATTGTATTCACTGGATTTGACATTTTTGTTTTGAAAATTCGGTTTTCTGTTTTGACCTGATAAACGCAGTACATTGCTACATTTTATTTTTAGCTAACCTAGTTCTTGACCTTGGTTCCGATTTTGTAAACATTGAGTGAAAATGATTGGTCATTATCAAGGTCATGTTCTGCTTGCGTGATAACTCTATTTTGTAAACAGCTTTTTTATTGAATCTTATAGTAAGATTTGTTAAGTTTTTCCATGGCGTACGTACCTATCGGCTGTGTGCTTATACTGCGTTGCTCCAACTGGGTGACCACGTGGGCCATGATGTGATCTAAAATCGCGGGTTAAAACAGACATTTTCTAGTGGATTTGATCAGTCGTAAAATATACCTTCAGGCCAAAAGGTATTCTTGTTGTTGTCAATTGAGTTGATTTTCGTATTTAAAATAATTTATTCACCCTGGAAAATACTCTTTTTCATCGAAATTCTTGGACAAAGACATTTGCTAAATCATTCGGAATTCAAAAGCCGGAATTATATTCTTGGTGACTCAACAAGGAACTGTTGACACATCAACACAAACTGGTTATAGAGGACGTCATCGCCTTCCATATTGGAACTTCATCGATATTCGAACTTGGATTGAATTAGAACTGTTTAGTGATAGGACTTATATTTTTCAATTCTAGGATTAATTTTTGGATTATATTCACAAACCGTAAGTCCTTTTCATATTTTGACCTTGTTTTCTCGGGAAATAAAATATTTTGTTAAATTTACAAAGCTTGTTGACTTCACTCTTTTCTATTGTTACTGTTGTACGAGCCTACACGTAACGAGTCACATCATCGCCTTATTTGGTTCTGTGTAGCAACGATAGGCTAGATCAGTTTCGGATTAATATTGTGATGTACTAAAGGCAAATAGAACATAAGGGACTAAGTATATATTATACATTGCTCAAATTTGGAATGGAGGGCTTAAAAGATGTCCTACACAATGTGAAGGCGCCTTAGTATCCTATGGGGTAATTCTGTTTTAGCGGAGTTGGACTGTACACAGATCACTGGTACATTATTCATTGACGTTATACACCCTCGTTCTTGGCCTCAAACGCGGGCAATATTGACATGTTAAACGCAAAATTGGACACATCGCTTTTACGCCAGTATAACTTTGTCAGATAAGATAACGAGATGCAGACTTCTGCATAATAGTTTATCTTATATCTGAGGAAAACACCTCTCTCGTACGTTACCATTCCCTACTTGAAAATGTTATGTACTGTACCTTCCGTTTGCAGTTACCAAATTTAACGTATGACCTGTAATTTACTAATTTAAAATATTATGGGCCACTAAGACTATTTTCGATTCTAAAACGTATTCAAATTATACAGATGTATAGCTGCAGATAGCTACATAGATAGATTCTGCCATATTTTCATTCAGGTTGTTTTTTGACGTAGTATAAAGTTGTAAGAAAACAGCAATTTAATACTTGCACTTTGCACTTCGTTAAAGTTTATTGTAGAGACTTTAGTTTGATAGCTCCTAGTTAGAAAAAGATTGGTATGTCAGATAGATTTTCCTCGTAATATAGAAGGAAACATTCATAACTTGAGTGCATGGTGAGAGAGGGTCTGTTCTAGAATGTATTTGAGTCAGTTTAGAGTACTATGATGTTACGTGTCTAGACTCGTACAAAAGTAACAAGAAAAGAGTGAACACAACAAGCTTCGTGAAATTTAACAAAATAATTTCCTTCACTTAAATCCTCAGTGAGTGGAACAGGTACAACTAAATTAATTGCATGATTTACCTGGCTATCTCTCTCAATATACTGGTACTCCATTAATTTATTTATATCCCAGGAGTACTATTATTATAATTTAACTCATTCATTTTCTTCTTAACTTTGAAAGGGTCGTAATACCTAAGCTGAAGAAAATTTCGAAGAATGAGCAAGAAAGAAAGAAATATATCACCACAATCAAAAGTTCTCTCCCTTGACGTTCTGTCAAACCATGATATCACTTTTGACTTGAATTGTTGGATGCGAAATTCAAGTATAATTAGCTGGAAATTTCTAGACATAAAATTTGACACTTGATCAGATTGGACAGATTTGGGGAGGCCAAATGGAGTAAAAACTTTAACAAAGCTTTTATTATTGTTTTAGTTGTAATATCCCTCAAAGGAATTGCCTCTGGGAATCTTGTTGACGCACACATAATGGTCAACAAGTATTGGTTGCCCGACTTGGTCTTAGGTAAGGGACCAACACAATATACCATTATTCTGCTAAATGGTTCGTCAAATGCAGGAATAGGTTGCAGATTAACCTTAGGTATCTTCTGATTGGGTTTGCATAACAAGTATGACAAGATCTGCAGTATTTACAAACATCACTTTTGATTTTTGGCCAATAAAAGTGATTCAAGATCTTGTGATAAAACTTATTAATCCCTAAATGACCAGCCAGAGGAGTTTCATGGGCAAGACTAAGTATTTCCTGTCTGTAAGATTTTAGAACTACAATTTGATAGTTCACTGACTACTCGTCACCAGCAGGTACCTCGGGAGGTCCCCATTTTCTCATAAGAAATTCCATTTTAATGAAAAAGCAGACAGGTACTTCAGTGGCTTCAGTTTCACTAACGGCCCTTTGAAACAAACAGGAGATTTCACGATCTTTTCCTGCTCGACGGCAAGTGATTGCCGTTTGTCACACTTATTAGAATAAAGAGAATGAGTAGTTAAACGAGGATCGCTGTGATCAATATCTTTTGATTAAGCCAAACAAGGAGTGAAAGTGACCTCATCAAAAGCCTGACCAATACATGTGTCAGCTAAAGGAATACTTTCCTTATCGGCATCATTCTTAAGAACTTTCTTTGCCATAGCTCTTGTAACTGCACAAGGTGGGTATAAATCAGGGATTCTTTTTCATTAGGATAGTCTTTTTGAAGGCTTGTCAGTTACAAGTGGATTAACCACGACCTTATTTCCAGCTAGGTCGTTGCCTAGTAATAAATGACTGCCCTGAACGGGTAAATAAGACAAACATTCCGACTGTCACGGGTCCTGAGACTAGGTCTGATGACAAATTTACACAATGGAGAGGAACATTAACAAAGCCGCACTCTACTCCCTGAATAAGAACACTCTCATTAGAGGAAAACTTCTCAGGAAAAGGTAAAGTACCTGATAATAAGAGACTCTGAGAGGATGCTGTGTCCCTTAAAATTTTAATAGGGATATGATTGGCCAAATTACCCAAGAGTGATATAGTACGTTTCGACATGAATGGTTCATAATTCTCCATAATAAAATCAGACTGGGGTTTATTAGACCCAACAAATGTATTGCTTTCAATCATGACCGTGACCTTGACCTCTTAGAAATAAGAGCATTTGGAATAGGTCTGTCTTGATTCTGATGCTTATTTTTCAATTTGAAGCAATCAGAAATAACGTGTCCTTTCTTCTTAAATAGGTGCAAGTAAGAAGAGACAAGGATTTGTGATCAAGCTTATCAGATACTAAAAGTTGTGCAAGATTGAGTTTTAGAAGGGCTCGTATTAGGCTGAAATACCTTTTTTTCTAGAAAACTGCTGAGTGGAAGACTTGCCTACAAAAGGAAACTTATGAGCTAAGGAATACTCGTCAGCATCACGAGCAGCATTTTCCAAGGTTTCGATCTTATGCCCTTGAAAATAAGCTTTAATGTCACTAGGGACACAGTTCTTGAACTCTTCAAGTAATACAAGTTGTTTAAGACTTTCATAATCTTGATCAACTTTCTTGGCTAAGCACCCTGTATCAAATAACTGCTCTTTTTCTCTTGCAAATTCGAGATGAGTTTGTCAAGCTTCCTTTTTATAGTTCCTAAATTTTTGTCGATAAGCTTCAGGGACTAACTCATAACCCTTTAAGATGCATTCCTTAACCAGCTCATAGTCAGCACTTTGCTGTACTGACAGTGAATGGCAAATATCACTAGCTTTATCAGTAAGAACACATTGTAATAATAGAGTCCAATGCTCCCTTGGCCATTTCAAATTTTCTGCAATTTTTTCAAAACGAGGAAAATATTTGTCTACTTCTTTTTCTCTGAAAGGGGGGCTCTAACCTAATATTCTCAGTAACATGAAATCTTGACTTTGTATCTAAAGTGGGAATGTACTTTTCACTTGCCAGCTCTATTTCTTTTATTCTAAATTGATATTTCTGGCAAGTTCAAGCAATTTATCTTCTATCAGACAGTGCAACTGTTCCTGGGTAGGATTTGAAAGAAAGATTTCCACTTTTGATGACATTGTAAAAAAGCCTGTTGATTTAACTAAAGATTTCAAAAATGTGAAATAATACTTGGGATTTGAAAAGTTCAAAAACTAGAGGAATTTAAATTTCCAAAAACAAAGTTTTCTGAGATATTTTAGGCAAAATGCATATATAGCAAGGACAAGCACCCGAATTTTCTTGTTACGTGTCTAGGCTCGTACAAAAGTAACAAGAAAAGAGTGAAGGCAACAAGCTTTGTTACATTTAACAAAATAATTTATTTCCCGAGAAAAACAAGGTAAAAAGGAGAAGAAGGACTTACGGTTTATCAATCAAATCCAGAATTAATCCAAAAATTATAAAATAGAAGTCTTATCAATGAAACTTCCTAAATGAATCTGTGTTGGAGTCCCGATGAAATCAAAATGGACGGCGATGACATATGTTGTGAACTTCAAAGTGTTGCTGTGTCAACAGTTCCTTGTTGAAGCACAGAAAATAATATTCCAGTTAAGAATTGCTGAATAAATTTCGAAAAACTTTCTTGTCGAAGAATTTCTGTATGATCACTAGTATTTTGCAGGGAAAGAATCAATAATTCCATAATATAAAATGTCAACTCAAACTGGTCACAAGAAGACACCTTTAGGTGTCGAAGACTTAAAGCCCAACTGTCTAGTTCTTCTCGAGAAAACGGTTATACAGTAAGTTAAGACGCAATACAGATTCATGTATGAGGGTCACGCGGTCACCTTCTAGAACAACGTGGAATATTGTTTACATTCTAATTATCACTTACTATAGGTATGGCCTTGATTCCATTGAATGAATATTACCCTTAGAATGAATAAAATGTTTTTTTAAAAAGTTGTTTACTAGAACTCTATCTGATTTCTGAATCAAAGTCAGAAACTAGATACAATGTTTCAACTACTGATTTTGTATCAGGTGAAACAGAACTGAACTAAATTTCTAAAAAAAAATATCAAATCCAGTAGACAAAGTTTTCATTACAATAACATGTAATGGAATAAAATAAAAAATCTAACAAAGAAATAATTAAATTACATATTCGTAACAATGAAAATCTCCTCACTAAATGACTTGTGCTGAGAATACGTCAACACTAAAATAAAACGAAATCCAAGATTGGTAAGGCACTATACTGAATATAAAATTATATACATACATACATATATATATATATATATATATATATATATATATATATATATACATACATACATACATACATACATACATACATACATACATACATACGTACGTACGTACATACATACATACATATAAATTCAAAACAAGCTTTCGTCGGGCAGAAAAACTTACATATACAGAACGAACACTTAACAGAAAATTCTTCATAAACTTCGTGGACTCCTATATGCTGGAATCACTAAGGGCAATTTACTGTAAGAAGCATAACAATACAAAGTTGTCCAAAAATGACTGGCGAGCGGGTTCG
This sequence comes from Megalonaias nervosa, assembly GCA_016617855.1. NCBI lineage: Eukaryota > Metazoa > Mollusca > Bivalvia > Unionida > Unionidae > Megalonaias > Megalonaias nervosa. The sequence continues at coordinate 22,996 of JAECUM010034256.1, forward strand.
CGTGTCTATCACACGAGACC
>JAECUM010034257.1:0-15192 GCA_016617855.1 Megalonaias nervosa
TTGTCTGGGTTCAAGATGTATTATTACTGGTACACCAATGCCTTTGGTACTTAAAGTTCTTGTTTATGAAGTTTCTGGTTCATTTGCAAGGGTGTTAGAAATATGTCGGATTCACTGCTTCTGTGATTTGCCCATCTTGGTGCAACGGTTTGCTCAGAAGCAGAATACAAAGTTCATTTATAAAAATTTCACACACAATGTGTGAATTTCATAAAAGTTGTGAGGTATCAAGCAAATTTTAGCGAATATATAATGACAAACCATAATTTAACTAGAGTTGTTAGATGCAGATGTAGGATATTCTAATTCTATTGAAATCACCAAAGGAAAGTAAGAAAGAAAACCCCAGTATATATAAAACTCACAAAAGAAAACTCTGCAAGTGTTATTTTGTTCAAAGACATTAGTAAGTCAACTTTACCATTTGTACCATAGCCACATTTGATTTCGTACTTCGCGCCTTTAACAAAGACTGGAGAGCGACAAAGGTCGTGACTGACTGACTGATCATGGATTGAACTCGCTTATGCCAACAGGCCTTATGCGAGCCGTTAATGCCAGCACCACTGGCTTCTTAATTTGTCTTTGAGTGACCGCTCTGGTGGCCTAGCGGTTCGAGCATTCGCCTCGGATGCGGGAGGTCGTGGGTTCGAACCCCAACCAAATCATACCAAAGACTTATAAAAATGGTACAAGTAGCTGCCTCGCTAGGCGCTCAGCATTAAGAGGTTAGCGTTAGGACTGATCAGCCTGGTGTCAGGATAATGTGACTGGGTGGGACATCATGCTGCGTGTCTGCGGCATGATGCCCCAGTGCTAGACATCACTATATCACGGCAGACATCTAAGGATATGACTCCAAAATTGTTAAAGCTACGTTAAAATTCCAAATCACACACACACATTGTCTTTGGGTGGGAATAACAGCCACCAACCTCCATTTTAATGTATGCACCGCACACTTCTTAATTGTATGTCTACAGGAGGGACAAAGGCCACGGAATCCGCCTCATCATCACTTGAAGGACAAAGATTGTGAACCCTGACCTGACTTCGGTTTATTTTCTTCTTCTTCTTCTTCTTCTTCTTCTTCTTATTATTATTATTATTATTATTATTATTAACCAATCAAAATTTAGCGCTTGCAATCATCGGGCAATAGAATTATTGACAAATCAAAATCAAGCAGCAAATATTCTATACTGAAACTGAGGTCCGCCTGGATAGACGAGCACCCCAAAACATGAAACACACTTATAGAATTAACCCTACAGATCTGCACAAAAATGACTACAAAGAAAATGCTAAAGATACAAAGAATTATATACTTATGATGTAAATAAACAAGCCGTGTGATAAAAATGTCAGATCAGTTAAAAATACATCTCATTACAACACATTGCAGAGGTAACACACATTATGTGCTCCGCATGAATGAAAGTTCAAATCAATTCTGTGGAATTAACATTGGGACATTTAAGCGAAACAATTACATATAACAAATGTGGTCATTCAAAATTGAAATAGCACGCTTTACTGTCGAAACTGCAAGACACAATGGTGCAGTGAATGAAAAATGTCATGCTGCAAGCATGCTAAAAATGACTCGGAACTAATACTGATGAACTGGCATAACAACCCAATGCTTGACAGTACTTTGTGTGTCAGAAAATAGTGTTTTCACAAGGACTACAATTCCCTAAAGTTTTATATTATTTCATTGTTTCTCTTTTACTATTACGGAAAGAAACTCCATTATCAGTTAAAAAAAAAAAACAATTCTGAATAAGAAACGTTTTTTGTAGTCAGTATATTGCGGTTAATTATAAACTGGCCACTATATCCAATGTAATCTTATCTCACCAACCTCAATCTTTGGAATATTGAATTAAATAAAAACAAGTTTCTTGATGTTTTGGGATACTTAAAAAATATATTTACTAGACTATTATTATATCGCTGTGCATCCTTATGGGTTGATTGCGGAGTAGGGCTGCAATATTCTTCGGAAAAAAGGATGCAGATTTGTCTAATGTTGCAAATTTAATCTTTATAAGTATAGCCTGGTTGCACTTATAATACTGTAATATTGTGTAATCTGGGGTGATAAATAATATAACTCACAAAACATTTCATATAATAAATATAAACCTTGGTTATCAAAGAAATGACCTATAAATTTAACTACTTCTCGGCAACCTCGACTGATATAAAATTGGGCTGTTGTCAATTGTTACATTTTTATTTTTCCATATACACTTGTGGGAAATTTCAAAAATAGTCTGTAATGGCTGTCAGAATAAAAAAGGAATTGCTTGCTTGTCCTTTGTAAAGGAATTTTACTAGTAACAATACTACATGGTTAATTTCAAACCCATGTAGTCATATTACCCTATTTCCAAGCACAGAAGTTTGGTAATCTCCAAAAACGTGATGTAGTAACAATACTACATAGCATCCCCCAAACACATGTAGTAACAATCAATCTCCAGGCACTGATTTTGTAATCTCCAAACATTTATGCAGCAACAATACTACAACTGATGTAGTAACATTACTACATAGCTCTCCTGCTATCCCCCAAACCCACGTAGTAACATTACCCTATTTCAAGCCACTGATTTGTGACTTCCAAAACTTGATGTAGTAACAATACTACATAGCCATCCCCCAAAACCCATTTAGTAACATTACCCTATTTCCAAACACTGATTTTGTGATCTCCAAAACCTGATGTAGTAACAATACTACATAGCTATCCTCCAAACACATGTAATAACATTACCCAGTTTCCAGGTGGCATTGTAAAATTGCTTTTGTGACCACCAAAACCTGTAGTAGTAACAGTACTTAACTATCCCCCCAAACCCATGTAGTAATATTACGCTATTTCCAGGTGACAGTGAAAATAACATTTGCGATCACCAAAATCTGCTTTAGTAACAATACTATATTGCTCTCTCCCAAACCCATGCAGTAATATTACTCTGTTTCTAAGTGACACTGTAAAACTGCTTTTGTGATCACCAAAACCTGATGTAGTAACAATACTACATTGCTAATTACCAAATCCATGTAATACAAATTAGTCTATTCCTAGGGAACAGTATTACACTGAGTTTGTGATCTCCAAACCCTGCTGTAGTAAGAATACTACATAATGGTAAACAACAAAATCATGTGGTAATATTTCCCTATTTCCATGTGTGACCTCCAAAATCCTGATGTAGTAACAACACTACATTGGTAATCACAGAACCCATGTAGTAATACAACCCTGTTTCCAGGTAACAGTGTATCACTGATTATGTGATCTTCAAACCTGACATAGTAATAATACTACATTGCCTCAAATCCATGTAGTAGCATGACCCTATAATTTTCCAGGCAAGAGCGGAACACTGATTTTGTCTTCTCACAAACCTGATGGAGTAATTTTGCTACAAGGATGAAGTTTAATGATATGCATTAATGATTTTTGTTAATACAGTAACATTATGACATTGTTACTCCTGAAATCCATCTTTTAGTGATATATCTTGCTGATGATGCTTTACTTCTTTGTTAATATCAAATACTTGCAGTAATATTACCCTATTTCCAAAATAATAGTTCAGTACCATTGTTTTGATCTTCAAAACCATTAGTTGTCGCTACATTTAATACTACAAGTCCAAAATTTATATGCCATAATATTACTTGTTAATGTAGCATTTCTACGTTGTTAATCATAAAATGGTTTTGTAATAATGCTGTTTTCAGCGAAAAATACCAGAAGATTAGAATTTGGTTTTTCACCTTATATGACACTGAAACAATGAACCCCACCACATCCCTTATCCCCAACCAACAAAAACATGGATGCCACAACAAATTTATTAAAGCTTATTATTAATAATACTTATCAAAATGAAGTTATGGACAAAGGTTTTGTATACATCAAGATTATGTCAAGGAATAAATGTACACCACTTTCAACAACCTTCTCTCTGGTCGACCTTCAGGACATGTTGGCACATTTCATTCATGATAAAGTTCAATTCATTAGAGATAAGCTTGACAACACAATTTCAATTGACTCATTATCACCATACAGTTGTGACACAGAATATACACAGCAACCATTAACAGCATTTCAATCTGTCTCTATGGAGTTGGTAAAATGTTTAGTATCTATAATGTACTAAGCACTTCGAGTATTGGGTTAAACCACTTCAACTACCCTGTTTCTAACCTCTCATTAAATTAAAAAATCTCAGAAAAAGTTTTATTATATCCCCCCCCCCCCAAGTATCTCATTTGAATTACTATCATATTATCATTATACCTGATTGACTTGGACAGTACTTGAGATCAATGTATTTTTGTCATTTTGAAGACTTTTAGACCAAGCCATTCAGAATTTAGCAACAAGTTATTTTTAAAATATTCTTGCCAGGTCAATGTTTTGTATGTTCTATCCCAACTTGTATCTCATCTGAATGCAAACTGTCTTTTTAGCAATGTACAGTCTGCATATTGCCCCCACCATAGTACTGAAACTTCACCTCTGGGAGTAGTTAATGACCTTCTCTCAGCTCTGGATAGTGGAAAAAGTACTCATCCTCCCTGACTTGTCTGCAGCGCAATAGACTATGATACATTACTTCACCATCTCCAGCATGCATTTGGTATTCACAATACAGCCTTACTATGGCTCAAGTCCTAATTAGTCAGCAGGACTCAATTTGTGTCCATAAATGGAAAACATTCCAGCCCAGTTGATCTATGTTATTGTATTCGACAAGGCTCTCTCTCAGCCCTGTTCTCTTCGTTCCTTACACTCATCCGCTCTCGAGTGTCATAAATCGACTTCTAGCGTCACACCATTTGTACACTAATGACTGTCAAATATACAAATCTACCTGCCAAAATGAAGTTAAGGCTACAATCCAAGGCAGAGAGAGGAGCATTTGCAATTTGAAGTCATGGATGACATATAACAGGCTGCATATGAATGATGATAAAACTGAAACCATCCTGATCACTACACAAAAAAGTTCTCATTCACATCCTTTACCTCAAACAATAAGCATCAGCAATACCAACATTAAATTCACATAGTCAGCATGAAACCTAGATGTCACTATTGACAGTACGCTCTCATTACACCAACATATAATGAACATATGGAAGGCTCTATTCACAGTTTTCTTTCAGCTGATGCCACTAAATCACTTTTGTTTTCTTTAGTACTTTCAAGAATGGACTATTGTAATTTATTTCTATATGGTTCATCTACTTCAGAAACTTGAAAAAGTTCAAAACATAGCTGCTCAGATGATCCTAGAATACAAAAAAAAACTGAGTATACCTCCCCCGTCCTCTGTAGCCTTCACTGGCTACCCATTCAATCCAGATTCAAAAACAAAATCTGTTCACTATGCTACATTTCATTTACTAGCTCCAGTCCAATATAACTATCTGATCTCACCCATGTGTACTCCACATCTAGAAACTTACACTCCTCTTCCGACACTTCTTGTTGTTGTTGTTATAGGGTTTAACGCCATTTTTCAGCACAAGATAGGCTATACATGGCAGCCAGTATAAATGGTGGAGGAAGAAACTGGGAAAACCCCGGAAAGAACCACCGACCCACGAGAAGCTACCGGCAAGCTTTCTCACATACTCACATTGGCCGATCCCGAGACTCAAACCCATGCAGACAGAGGTGAGATGGCAGTGATCCGTAAGGGTGAGCGCTTTAGACCACTTGGCAACTTGTGGCCCCCCTTCTGACACTTGTATTCTCATTGTTCCCCCCTGCTAAAATGAAGTGATATGGACAACGTTCTTTGGTGTACCAGGGCCCAGCTACATGGAATGAATTGCCCATTGATCTTAGACACAAGGACACTGCGTTCTCATTCATAAGTGCTGTTAAAATTCACCTAGTTTGACTACAAGAACAGATTTGAAGACTTAATAATATTTACTTCCTTAATTATTGTCAGCGTGTTTTTGTTTTGTAAATTTATGGTGTTTATTTGCGTGAGCTGCTTGTTGTTGTTTATATTTGTATGTGTTATTTAATATGCCAGAGCTTAAAAATATTAGGCACTGTCCTAAGTCCACATTATTATTATTATTATTATTATTATTATTATTATTATACTTTCTTCTAGCCTTCTAAATATGGCTACTGCAGGAATTACATGAAGAAATTATTGAGAGCAGTTAATATATCAACAATAGCTGACATCATACCTTTTTATATGATGATGTAAAGAACAGTTAAGTTGATAATCATGTGCATTAAGTTGTGTCCACACTCCTCATTTTTTAGGCTTGAAATGCATGCTAGAACTGAAAACTACAAACTGATAAAAAAAAATTCTGATTTGTTTTGATGTGGGTATGCTAATAGGTGAACAAAATATTGACACAAGAAGAACCTTAAAAAATCCACACATACCTAGATCTACAAAACTCATTATTTCAAATGACCTTTGACTTCATCATCCTGGTGAAATAGCAAATGATAACAAATTTGAATCAGAAGTAGGATATTGTAGAGTCATGTAAAATAATAAAGTTGCTACAACTGAAATAAAGTATGAGAGATATTACAATTAATTGCAAGTAGAAAAGACAGAATCCTCAAAATACATGGCATTTAAGGTTTAGACATTTTTGGGTATATGACACTTAAGATACTGTGTATCATATATTTTCACTTATGAGGCCAAATGTTAACTGCACAGACCGAGATCAACTGTAACATAATGCACCAGCAGATCTTGGTCTGTGCAGTTTGCCAGGAGTATTCAGTAGAACAAACAGCATAGACCCTCATCTGCAGGTGCATTATACTATGGCACACCAAGATCTTTGTTGTTGGCAGACTGACTCGACTTATAAGTGAGTGGATACAGTACCTTGATCCTTTTTAATCAGTGGCAGGTTTTTCAACTGTATTGGACTGCTTTGGTGGCCTAATGGTTACAGCATCCAAAAATCATTAAAACTACATTAAAAAACCAAAACACACACACACACACACACACACACACACACACACACACACACAAAAAAAAATCTGTATTAATTCTATATCCAGAAAGCAATTGCTTGAATCAGCTGTCATTGTAGGAGTTACGGATAATTCAAATACATCAGCATCATCTTACTTGGTCACGTTATCATCTTGCAAAGTGCTACATTCATCTGCCACTGATGTATCTATCATGATCTTCTGAGAGATCTTCTTACAAAGAACTTCCCAATTTGTCAATAGATGATGTCCCCAGAATATCAATACTTATGGAGATGTCATCCTACCACACATAATATTGTTCGTTAATGATGTTTCTAAAACATTATTACTCTCAGTTTCATAACTGTTTTCCATGGAATTGCCCAATTCATTAATGTCAAAATTATATAAATTCATATATATATATATATATATATATATATATATATATATATATATATATATATATATATGAATTTAGTACCATGAAAATTATGATGATTAAGTACAATATTAAAAGAAGAAATTTCATTTTTTTTTTAAAGTTCAAATTTTTGTTGTAAACATATTTTATACAAACAGCTTTGAAAATGATATTTATGTGAGGGCCATAAACAGATAACTGTTTCAGATTCAGTAAGTGAAAGTAATGAGGAAAAATAAAACTTATTTAATGTTCATATTTACTTCATTTGTACCAAAACAAAATCATGCAAGGAAAAAATAAGGTTGCAAACTTGAGACAGATATCTGTTTTGGCCCTTACAATGGCACGTATAGCAATGTAATAAAAACAAGATAATCATAGTCACATAATAAGCTGAATTTGTCAAAGTCACTGGCTTTCTAGCATAAATACATACAAGGTAAAAGCATGTTCTAGCAATTAAAGTGGCTCTATGTTTTTTCCAATAAATTGGACTTAAGTTTTAAGTCAGTGAATAACATATTTCCAAGAATACAATGTTTTATCCAACTAATGTACTCCATTAATTTTTGGCATTTTAGTTTAACTACATTTGAGACTTCATTAATATTGCCATGCTATAAAATAACCATGCATTATTAAAAACTCATGTTCCTTTAATCTCACAAATAATATTGCCGAATGTCCTATGAAAATGCACATATTGTAGACAAGAACACAAGGATATGCAGTGAAAAATACACAAATCATGAAATAAACACTAAACATCTTACATGTAGTTTCTATGATAAGCTAACTGACTGCAGATAAGTTTATAATAATATTATGTACTGGTCATGCAATATTTTTTTGCTTGTTTGAGTTTTCCGCTTTTTCCCAAAACATAAATGTATCTGGGGTAATTTGACATTTGGCACATAAATCTATACTTTCTTCATTTGTCCTGTTTGGTTTTATATATACAAAGTGACAGTCATACAGATTTGACGTTTTTCAGTATCAGATCATTGCAACCTGAGGCATGAGTCCACAGTGACTTAAGATTTACTGGGATATTTATAAAATCGACAAATGTTATTAACTGAATCCCTACAATGTGTACACCCATACACTGCACAATGATTGCGCCCACCTATTTTATTCAGCCTGAAAAATATATTATACCATAGTTTTGACTTGACCTGTTTACCGAGGTGTGTAAGACCGATTTGACTGCCCCCACAATTGCTTGTCTCATAAAAGCTGATACAATAACATACAACCTCGAGGCATCAGAGCATGTGCAAAACAATGTGAAAGGACTCTGTTGTTGTCGGAAAACTTTGTTGCAAATATAAATGATATAATGTGTCTACTACTTAAATTACTACAACTACTGCTAATAATAATAATAATCTCATTTTAATCTTTCTTTGTCAGACAATTGAAAGCCAGCAAAGCAACAAATTTATTTAAGAATACATTATTTGAAAGGAGTTGAAAATAATTTTTTAAAACAATTCTTTTTGACTAACCTTGCTAAACTATTTTTTTTTCTAAAAAGTATATGTGTGTGTGATATGGATTAATAACAGCTTTTACAATTTCTCAGTCATATTGCTATGATGTCTGCAGCGTGGCAGTTAATAGTGATGTCTAGTACTGGGGCATCATGCTGTAGACATGTAGCATGATGTCCCACCCAGACACATTATCTTGACACCAGGCTGACCAGTCCTAACACTAACCTCTTAATCCTGAGCACCCAGCGAGGCAGCTGTTAGTACCATTTTTTATAAGTCTTTGATATAACTCGACCTGGGTTCAAACCCGTGACCTCCCTCATCCGAGGTGGGCGCTCTACCCACTAGGCCACCGGAGAGGTCCTTCTAAAAAGTATTATTACTGAAAGGTAAACAAATGTGTAAATAGAATGGAACAAAATTCTCTCAAAGGCAATAACACCTTTTATGCTGACAACTTTGGTCAGGATTTCAAGATAAGATCACTTCTTATTTTTAACTGCTGAATGTTGACACCATCTCTAATATTCTACAGATATAACAAGATTTTCAATTTAACTGATATGTTGGACATATTGAAAGACAGATTGGCATCATTATCATTTAGGACCAACAAGACATCATGAGAAGTCTTGTGATGGAAATTCCATGTTGATATGACTTTCTATTTACAAGATGGCTGCCATGGTGGCCATACTGGATATCATATTGCCACCATTTCCAATCTGAACAAATATGAAATCATAAGAAGTCTTGTTGAGAAAATACAATGGAGATAACACGATCTTCAAGATAGCCATTGTGCTGACCATATAGGAAGTCAGATTGACGCCATTTTATTTTACAACCAACTAGACTTCATAGTCTTTCTGTGAAAACCCTATGCTGATGTGACCATTCATTCAGGAGAAGTGATAGGATTTTCATGATTGCCACTGTAGTCAACTAAAATCAGCTCAACATCATAAGAAGTCTTCTGGTAAAGATCCTATGTCAATATGTGTTTCCATTCAAAAGGAGTAGCCATAACAAGATTTTTAAGATACTGCTGTGGCAGCCATATTGGACATCAGCTTAGCGCCATTTTCTTTAGGACCAACTGGACATCATAAGAACACTTTTAGTGAAAACTTCAGTACTGATAGGATCATCCATTCAGGAAAAGTAGCAATAACAAGATTTCAAAAAGGCCTTTCTGGATGCCATATTGGATGTCCCACCCAGCACCATTATTTTTGGGACCAACTAGACCATGGGGTGATTGTGTGTGTGTAAAATTTCAATGCAGTAGTCTAAGTAGTTGAAGAGAAGTAGTAATAACAAACTAGAGTTAACTGATGGACAGACAGTGTACAACATATCATACATAAGCCCACCTGGTCTGTGTCAAGTAACACTAAATTTGATGCTATCTCCTAAAATCTTTGCTCCTGTGTAACAAATTACTAGAGATGGACAGGTAGGGAAATTTTGCAGGGTACCTGGCAGGGACAAGTTTCTTTATTAACATTTTGTCGAGTTTCCCCACACATCTCCTCTCACTCCCCTATTTTCGTCAATCATAAAATTTTTTTCGTTATTTATTTTTAAAAAAAATCTTATTACTGCAGGGGTGGGGGACCAACCCAGTAACATCAAATTTTTATCTTAAAACCCAGCTGGGCAGGTACTTGTGCATAGTGTGAAACCTGGTCAGTACCTGATCATTTCTACAAATTACCATATAACTGTTCTTGGGTGCTGTAAATTGCTACTACATACAAATAAATTACTTCATTGAAACTGTTTTTAATAGGGGTCGGATGTTTAGAATAACAATTCTGTGTACACTCTTTATATTTTCTCTTTAGATAACTAACACAGTTACTCCATTCCATGGATTTACATTTCCTAACATAATTCCTATGCTTTAGGAATGAAACATAAATTATGAACTATATAACTGCTTGTATATTTATTAAAACAAAAGAGTGTAATAAGATATCATCAAAACTAACAGACAAAGAGAGCTTAGAAATGTTTATGAACTTGCTGATTGAATACCTATTTATTACACAGTGATGAAATCTTTAATAATAATACGAATAATAGTTGTAATAATAATAATAATAATAATAATAATAATAATAATAATAATTTCTATTTTAGCTATATTTATCATACATATTTAATGCCAACAAGGAGATGATGTATTTAAGTAACTTATGTGATAATATTTAAAAATAATCAAGTTCTTTTGCCAATTGTGCTAACATGGTTTTCATCCAAAAGTTCCCAAGTCCAAAAGTTAAAAATCCAAGTCCAAAAGGTTAAACTAATACGTGAAAAACATTTTTGAAGAATTGCATAATATTCAAAAAATGTAATCAGTGTAGTTATTTATAACCATGATAACATGTCCAAAGTTATATGATTGTAGCTTTTTTAGCATTTTGCCATTGTGCTAAAATGAATTCAGGATGGACATACAAACAAACACACATAATGACAAAGACACATACTGATGGACATAAACTGCTGGCCATTTATGCTATTGTATAGATGGTGAAGCGAATAAAAACAAACATGAAATTGGAATAATCACAGAATCCTGACCCTTTTTCTAAATGTGGATAACTAGTTAGTTCACTATATGAACTTGTGGAAAGCAGTAACATATTGGTGTCTAGTATTTTTATCTTCAAATCAGAAAACATTACTTTATTCTTCTCATGCTCTCTCTCTCTCTCTTCTGTTTAAATAGACTGATCAGATGTTAAAGAATTTATAAAGGCCTCATTGGTTGCTAAACACCTGCTGTGTACCTGTCATTTACCACCATCACCAACTTTCTAAGCAAGTATGGACCAGGGGCATCCACAGAATTATTTTTGGGTGGGGGCAAACATGTATTGGTCAGCTATTAAGTTTTACAGATGGAGGCCAAGTCATGTTTAGAGGTGAAATCAGTTGTGTGTGTGTGTTGGGGGGACCCTCATTGCCCCTATGTCGGGAGCCCATGGTATGGACTCAAAATTACCAAATTACTCAGTAGGGACTGTATGAACCACAATCAGACAATTCCAGTAACAGTATGGTTTGTGCTCTTCATCTTTAATCTATAATAAACTCATACATTTGCCCCATCCTACAGATTTAAGTTTTAATTATCTTAATATACTGAAAGAGATTTTCATTACCTATAATGATGGCTTAGAAGTGTCTACGTTGTTACTGCTGGAAAACAATTTGCTGCACATAGATGAAATAATAATAATAATAATAATAATAATAATAATAATAATAATAATAAACAACTCTTTTGAGAATTTTTTTCAGGCAATTTACTGTTAGCCTTTAGTTTAAATTTATTGAAAAATAAGTAGGTAACTTATGTGAAATTCTTAGGAAATGTCAGGAGGGGTTTGCTAATAGAGGTAAGAATTTTTGCAATCAAAAGGTCAACGTCACAAAAAAGGTATACAAACAGTTGAAAGACTGCTGTAATATCCAGGTAATGTAAGAGTTTATTAACTTATAACCATGATAAAGTGCATATAAATGTATGATTCTTAGTTGAATATTTTTATTTTGCCATTTGGATTTGGAATGGGCATACAGATGTACAGATATGAGGACGGAGAAATGTTCTGATGGATGTGAGCAAAATAAAATGGCCCTTTCTGCTATCGTAGTGGTGGCATAAAAAACACTGACATGATATAATTTTCCAACATTAATAGTATTCCTGCTTTCCCAAATTGTTCTGTTGGAATTCTTGGCACATTTGCGCAAATCAACTTTTACTGATACAAAAAACCTTCTGACGTTTCTTAATGCAAGGTTTTAGCTTGGATTATACATGTATTGAGATCCCCATCTTATGACAATACTGACAATTCTTTTATTATATACATGTTAATTATTTGATATAATTTAGAAACATATTATGTGATCAGCACAATATAATTCCAACTATTACCTGCCATTTATTTGGTTATATGATTTGATGCACATAAAGTTATTTTTACATGGGCCATCTCTATATTTTTCTTTACTAGCAATGCTTTTTGTTATCATTTTAATGTCTGGTTTATTAGCATCCTACTTTGTAACTATGGATATAACCTAAACCCAGTCGGGAAACATGTTGAAATCATTATGATATTATGTACCTTAATGTACAGTGTTTATGACATTAAATTGATTTGATACACTAAGTGAGCTTAGTTGGAAGAGTGTAGGACTCTTAATCTTAGTTTTGTGGGTTTGATGCCTGCTTATGCAAGCCTGGTTCATCTGTCTCGGTGTGTCATAGGGAAAAGGACTTAGCTCCAATTTTTCAACATGATATAGTGAATAGCGTGTTAAAAGTAAAGAAAGTTGATACTGGGAAGTGTGAAAAAGTCTGATGTAATGATGTTTGCCTGATGTAATGATGTTTGCCTGATGTAATGATGTTTGCCTGATGTATGATGTAATGATGTTTGTCTGATGTAATGATGATTGCCTGATGTAATGATGTTTGCCTGATGTATGATGTAATGATGTTTGCCTGATGTAATGATGTTTGCCTGATGTAATGATGTTTGCCTGATGTAATGATGTTTGTCTGATGTAATGATGTTTGCCTGATGTAATGATGTTTGCCTGATGTAATGATGTTTGTCTGATGTAATGATGTTTGCCTGATGTAATGATGTTTGCCTGATGTATGATGTAATGATGTTTGCCTGATGTAATGATGTTTGCCTGATGTAATGATGTTTGCCTGATGTAATGATGTTTGCCTGATGTAACGATGTTTGCCTGATGTATGATGTAATGATGTTTGCCTGATGTAATGATGTTTGCCTGATGTAATGATGTTTGTCTGATGTAATGATGTTTGCCTGATGTAATGATGTTTGCCTGATGTAATGATGTTTGCCTGATGTATGATGTAATGATGCTTGCCTGATGTAATGATGTTTGCCTGATGTAATGATGTTTGCCTGATGTAATGATGTTTGTCTGATGTAATGATGTTTGCCTGATGTAATGATGTTTGTCTGATGTAATGATGTAATGATGTTTGCCTGATGTAATGATGTTTGCCTGATGTATGATGTAATGATGTTTGCCTGATGTAATCATGTTTGCCTGATGTATGATGTAATGATGTTTGCCTGATGTATGATGTAATGATGTTTGCCTGATGTAATGATGTTTGCCTGATGTATGATGTAATGATGTTTCCCTGATGTAATGATGTTTGCCTGATGTATGATGTAATGATGTTTGCCTGATGTATGATGTAATGATGTTTGCCTGATGTATGATGTAATGATGTTTGCCTGATGTAATGATGTTTGCCTGATGTATGATGCAATGATGTTTGCCTGATGTAATGATGTTTGCCTGATGTATGATGTAATGATGTTTGCCTGATGTAATGATGTTTGCCTGATGTAATGATGTTTGCCTGATGTATGATGTAATGATGTTTGCCTGATGTAATGATGTTTGCCTGATGTATGATGTAATGATGTTTGCCTGATGTAATGATGTTTCCCTGATGTAATGATGTTTGCCTGATGTATGATGTAATGATGTTTGCCTGATGTAATGATGTTTGCCTGATGTATGATGTAATGATGTTTGCCTGATGTAATGATGTTTGCCTGATGTAATGATGTTTGTCTGATGTAATGATGTTTGCCTGATGTAATGATGTTTGCCTGATGTAATGATGTTTGTCTGATGTAATGATGTTTGCCTGATGTAATGATGTTTGCCTGATGTATGATGTAATGATGTTTGCCTGATGTAATGATGTTTGCCTGATGTAATGATGTTTGCCTGATGTATGATGTAATGATGTTTGCCTGATGTAATGATGTTTGCCTGATGTATGATGTAATGATGTTTGCCTGATGTAATGATGTTTGCCTGATGTAATGATGTTTGCCTGATGTATGATGTAATGATGTTTGCCTGATGTAATGATGTTTGCCTGATGTAATGATGTTTGCCTGATGTATGATGTAATGATGTTTGCCTGATGTAATGATGTTTGCCTGATGTAATGATGTTTGCCTGATGTATGATGTAATGATGTTTGCCTGATGTAATGATGTTTGCCTGATGTATGATGTAATGATGTTTGCCTGATGTATGATGTAATGATGTTTGCCTGATGTATGATGTAATGATGTTTGCCTGATGTAATGATGTTTGCCTGATGTATGATGTAATGATGTTTGCCTGATGTAATGATGTTTGTC
>JAECUM010034258.1:0-36007 GCA_016617855.1 Megalonaias nervosa
TCAAACCGACCAGAGACAGACAGACAGACAGACAGACAGAGACAGAGAGAGTTTTAAAGTCAAACCGACCAGAGAGAGAGAGAGAATGAGAGAGAGAGAGAGAGAGAGAGAGAGAGAGAGAGAGAGAGAGAGAGAGAGAGAGAGAGAGAGAGAGAGAGAGAAACCTTTGAACATTTTCATATTGAAATAATAATAATCGATTGTACTGTTGCTAAAGCAGAATAATGACTTAAATCAACTGTAAATATATTAAAATATTTTAATTACCTCTTGTTGGTTCGTCAGTTGGCTTAGTGTCTATTCCACATTAATTTCCATGCGCCGGTATGTGAAAGGCGTAGCTATCCAAGTGTTGCTAGTGCACTACTTTTATCATTAAAACCATCTTTCATGTTTAAATCATAAGTGCGTGTCATATTGATTTAATCAATATGGAGAAAAATAGAAACCAAGAAAAGAAAACAATCAACTTATCAATATGCAGAGGTGATTGCAAATAGCCACTAAAGGCATAGAACAACATTTTGTAGCGGACACACTCGGGGATGTTAGGAGTTCATTCACTAGGTCAATACACGGCTGCCTGTAGTAAATCTGAACTCCGTTCAAAGGGCAAATATATGTGTTTGTATGTGATATAAATAAAATATATGTACAGTATGTACGCTGTATCAATGATATACCACTCGTTGTATAAATTTTTCATTAAAAGGAAACTCAGCAAGCTTCGTTTCCTTTGAATGAAAAATTTATACATCTAAATATTATCGTGATACAACATTATATATATATATATATATATATATATATATATATATATATATATATATATATATATATATATATATATATATATATATATATATATAAATAAAAGTATTTATTTATTGTGGAATATTACTTATAATTTCCACAGCCAGTTTAAACAGTGACGTAACGCAATGAAAAAAATTAATAGGTCTAATTACTAACAGAAAATTTGTATTTGCAGGTATATGGCATGCCATCATCTTGAGGTTGATGAAGAGAAGTACATGGACTTCTTAGGTACGTTATAGTCCCAAAACGGTGTTGGCCCTTATGACGTCACACGTAGATATCTTTTTGAGATTTGCTTTTACCTATGAATTGACACATGCTAGTCTTTTAAATAGTTGCTTTTCCGTATGAAATCACATAGGTGAATCGTTATAATGGTTGTTTTCCAATGCTTGTTGCATGGATCAATGGATTCATTTCTACGAAATAGAGTAAATAAATCTAACTAAGAATTGTTGTTTAAACTTTTTTAGGACTCCAGGTCTTAAAATAAGTAACAAAAAGATGAAACCAACACTTTAAGTACAATTCAATAACTATTTCCTTATAATACAAAATTAAAAATTTAACAGATACTTACTTTACTGTGAATTAAATCCCTAGTAATCCTAAATGTTCGATCACATGCCCAAAAGTATAGAATGTTCCGAATGAATTGCAATAGTCTTATATGTACTAATGTGCCACAGTCTTATAATCTAGAATGTCTTTGAAAGAGTTCTCAATAATACTAAGGCTGTGTTTTAATCCAAACAAATCAAGGAGCATTTTTAATTTCATTGAATAATTTAAATAAAGTATTCCGCTCAAATATCTGAACACAACTTTAAATTATTATACCGACTGATCATGAAACAGGACTAAAAAATTGTCTGCCAAATCTCTCTCTCTCTCTCTCTCTCTCTCTCTCTCTCTCTCTCTCTCTCTCTCTCTCTCTCTCATTATCTGCTGTAACTCGCTTTGTGTGTTTCAAAGGTTCAATAATAGACGATACTAATTTACTATCCTTAATCTTTATCAAAAACAACCTGAAGGTCAAAAGATTCACACAAAAACCCCATAAAAATTAACATTAAATAAAATACGTATCATTATTGAGGACAATCATTCTTACAACATTTTGCCCAGAGCATATATGTCATGGCCTCTTCAACAACAGTAGACAACTTTAGAAATTACGGAAAGAAGAGACAAAGATGTTGTAATTATCCAAACACTTCATCAAGTAAGAAATATAAATGTCCTTAAACAAAGAGACTTGAAAGCAGCAGAGCAATACAGTAAATATATTCAGATATATATATATATATATATATATATATATATATATATATATATATATATATATATATATATATATACAGCCATATAACCAGCAACATATGTAACATAATATGCCTGTAGCAACACATATATATATATATATATATACAACGTATAATCTGCAAATTCTTATATTTAGAATGCAAGACTTCTAAATACACTATAATAGCTCTCCTGTAAGTCTTAATAATATGAGACAAAAAAACCCCTGGAAATAAATTGAGAGAGAGAGATCATCTTATATTTTACAGAATACACCTTTATATTAAATGGATATTTTCGTACATTACTTTCAGTTTATTTATATTTTTGTCAGCAAAGTGCAAGCTGTCCAATAGTTTCAAATACAGACTTGTAAACTGTGTGAAGTGAACAACAATGTATCCTGAAACTATAAAACTCAAAATATGCATTTATTGCACAGTCATTCCTCATATTCAATGTATGCAGGAATGAACTTAATGCTAAAGCTTCAAGCAGTAACTTAAATTAAAAATATTTCAAATTATCATCCATGTGCATCAGTATAACGATTGATGTCCATTTCAAAGCTGCAATGACAAAAATACAGTCAGAAATTAGTCAGTATCAATGACGTTATTATCGAATATAGATTACACATTTCTTGCTCGTTGCCCACAAGAATCCAACGGTTTATTAAGTTTTCGTTATCTAAGGTCCAATCAACCCTGCTTTAATTGTATGTATTTGTTTCGAGACTAAAATAAATTTTTAACTTAGACAAAATATAACTAAAACCTTACTGTCTCATTATCTGCGCGAATCAATCCTGTATTATCTGCAAATTTAGCAAGAATAATAAATATGGCGACACTAGGCCTCCTTGTCTTACTGCTTGTTCTATTTGAAAAAGAAACAAATGATAAGACATGATTCGTTTGGTTTGCTTATTATGGACTTTTGACTTTCTTTCAAACTTCAACGATTATGGACTTTTGACTCTTAGAATTCCGTTTTGCAACATTTGAAATTAAAATGGATAGCATTTGCCTCATGTTCTTCAAACCGTTTAGCTTTTACTATGTGTCTTTGTTACTGCAAAATATATTGCTTCTAACTCTGACTTGACATTCTCATTTCTTTTAATATTGTGAACATCTAAATTGTTCTCTAACTTCTATGGTTTCTCTGGTAATTCATTTTCGTATCCTGTTCAATGGTTTAGCTTTATTTCTTTGATAACTTGTAGAAACCTTGAATATTCATTGTCTTATTAATATTCATTGATTTCTTAAGATTTATTGATTTATTAAGATTCATTGTTTTATCAGGATTCATTGTTTTATCAGGATTCATTGTTTTATTAAGATTCATTGTTTTTATTAAGATTGATTGTTTTATTAATATTCATTGTTTTAATTAAGATTCATTGTTTTATTAAGATTCATTGTTTTATTAAGATTCATTGTTTTATTAATTCCCTTTTGAATGACAAATGTTCTATATGTTCTAATTTTCACTCATTGCAATTGATATAATGGCTGAAAAGAAAAAAAAAAAATAAAAAATGATCCAAACATTGCAATGGCACATTTGTTACCACGTAAATTTGTAAAGTTTCATATTGTTCCTCTTACAAAATCTTCGTTTAATCCATCAACATATATATTTCAGAAGAACAGAACTCGTTAACCCTATCATTATACAATTAATTGCTTGATATTACGTATTAGGAGACTAGGGCCTACATGTTTAGCAAATGAATACTATTTCCTTTCAATTTGATTTGCAGCTAAAGACTTCTACACTGACATGTATATCATCCCCCATAATTTCTCCGTTAAAAGATTTTGAAGCCTAAACTAATAATACTCTACTTTGAGATATTCCATGAGCAAGTGTAATCACTTTCTTCAAAATTATTTTCAAACGTTGTTTTTGTCTTGAACGGAAACTTGGATCGTATTTTATTTTCCAACGCAATTCAATACTGCCCAGCGTGTCATCTTTCATTTAACCTTGTTACATTTAAGACAAAATTTTAAACGTCGAAACAAGACATACTATATATGTTTAATGTATCCTTATAATAATAATAATAATAATAATAATAATAATAATAATAATAATATAGTAACATTTCACAATAGACACATGAATATGGTTGTAAAGTGTAATTAGACACATACATTATAAATTCTCACATACTTATATCCTCTCGAAAGAAAATCTCACCCAACGCACAGTTCCTAAAAAGGTATAGAGTTTTCAAGCTAAATGATTTTTTTTAAACACTTTAGTCTCCATGATGATGAAATGAAATTTGGACATTTACGAAACTTCTGATTAGAATTTCATATTAAGCACACTTCTTTCACACTCATACGTAATATACATCCAACCTTGTCATATCATCATACACTTAACCAAATATATGTTGCAAATCTCAACAGACAGTGCTTTTGAGATATCAATACACATGCGACAGACCGAAACACGCGTCTGCTACCGACAAGCGTACGCCGAAACAGAGTATGCAGTAAGTGGCTTTTTATCTTCGCCAACAACTGAGTCACATACTTCCGCTGCTCGTCAGACCGCAGATAATAACTAGCATAATCCATCTTAGTAGAATTACGAAATCGTCGTATTATGTTCCCCATGATGCATTGTTTCAATTAGTCTGGTTCCAAGCTTCGTATGCACCCATCCCCCCCCCCTCCACACTAGCACGGAACTCTGCTACAGGCTAGCTAAGAGGAAGACACTGGTCAATAATGTTGGCTGGTCCTTTTAAGTCGAGAACCAACATATTCTTTGTCTGAAAACCTGCACGATTTTGGCGCCAAATTCCTCAGTTCCCTAAAACGTCACACTCACTGCGGAGTTGAGGAACCAATCAAACAAATAAATAAAACAAGACCGCTCCGGTGGCTTAAGTCGTTAGAGCATGCAAAAGGATGCGGGTTCGAAGCCCGGTTGAGGCATCCCAAAGACTTAAAATTGGTATTAGCAGCTACCTCGCTATGTGTTCAGCATTTATAGGTTTCTGTTAGGAATGGACGGCCTGCTGTCAGGATAATGTGACTGGGTGGGATATGAAGCTACATGTCTGTTACGTTACAAAATATAAAATACACATAAACCAAATACATAACTATAAACAGTCTTTATACAGTCCACTTATGCTACATATGTAAATTTTAGCAACATTGTCCTTAGGAAATATCTTGATGAAATAACAACACATATAACTGAATTAAAGTAACGTCATAAGAACCGAATTTGAAAGCAGACTGGGGAAAACATATTTTCACCATTCTTAGATTTGTTCATTCCAGTCATTGTATGACGAGTGTACTTCGTAGCCTGACACGAGTGTACGTCGTAGCTTGACACGAGTGTATGTCGTAGCCCAACAAAAGTGTACTTCGTATGCTAACGCGAGTTTACTTCGTAGCCTGAAAACAGGACGGTCGTCTAATCAAACCCTACCAAAACATTGTACCTATAGGATCTAACGCTAAAAAAAGCAAAAACATTATCATTAATGGCTCGTATGGTAATAATAAACTTTATCCTTAGATCTATGTACAACGATTGTGTGTGACATTTTGTATAAATTATTGATATTCCATTTGTTCCTTCTTTATGTGTTTCTTGTATATAACGCCAACATGTATGTGTGTCACGCGCGCCAAACAAGATATCGCGGGTTCCAAAATTGTCACTGCATCACAATGTGGGTTGTTGTTGTTGTTTGTTTTTTTTTGGGGGGGGGG
This sequence comes from Megalonaias nervosa, assembly GCA_016617855.1. Taxonomy (NCBI): domain Eukaryota; kingdom Metazoa; phylum Mollusca; class Bivalvia; order Unionida; family Unionidae; genus Megalonaias; species Megalonaias nervosa. The sequence goes on from JAECUM010034258.1 coordinate 5,886, forward strand.
TACTGTTGTAGATTTGTATGTCTAAACTTAATTTTCTCATCCCGTTGTTTTTATATTTTCTTTTCTGCTTTTTATTTTTATCTTGAAGCTTTTATTTACCACTTCCGTTCTAGGACGGACAAAAGCTAGTTATATTAAAATGTGTCATTGACATTTCTGAATGTTTTCCGAAATCAGTGTAAATTGCAAACTTTCTCTCTTTCGGTCAGTGGTAACTGAACTCTCCTTGTGGAGGAAATAAAAAAGATTGATTAATTGTGAACTCTGATCCAGCATATTTATATAGTAATTAACTAAGTGTATCAGACCATCATAATTACAATACTAAAGACAGTAATCATAATCTGTTTTATATAGTAAACTACCTTAGTGTATCAGACCATCATAATTACAATACTAAAGAGAGTAGTCATAATCTGTTTAATATAGTAAACTACCTTAGTGTATCAGACCATCATAATTACAATACTAAAGACAGTAATCATAATCTGTTTTATATAGTAAACTACCTTAGTGTATCAGACCATGATAATTACAATACTCCAGACAGTAATCATAATCTGTTTTATATAGTAACTACCTTAGTGTATCAGACCATCATCATTACAATACTCCAGACAGTAATCATAAATCAGTAGTACCAGAAACAAATATTGTATCCTCTTTCATACTCTCTTATAATACAATATAGTAATGTAGTGCCTTGCCACAGAATAGTCAAAATATTACAAGCGAAACAGATTAAGTTCTGCAGTAAAATGTTATTTATATTTAAATTATTGACGAAAAGGATTCTTCTGTTATTGATTTCAAGTAATTGTGTTTGTTTAAATAAATATTTTCATCTTTTTATGGTAGATATTCTATCTTCATTTCATCCTATTATATTCCACTTTATATTCTTTTTGTCTGGCTGCAATGCATGTACGGTGTTTTATCTGATTGTTATTATGTGTATTGGCTGTATGGTTTGCAACCTTACGATGGCATTATGTGTAATGCCTGTATGGTTTGCAACCTTACGAGCATATCATCATTGTAACCTATTCCCAAAATCCGCTTATTTTGATACCTCATTCTTAAAGGATTTTCCCCTTAATCTTGATCCACTGCTACGGTCCCATTGAAACAAAGCATCACGAACGTTTCATGTATAAACATAGGTTTAATCGATGCTTTGTTTTACTTGTGGAATTTATTAATCCTACTAACCGTTCGCGCGATAATTCAAGAATTAATGAATGTAGTCTATAAGACGTTGTAAAGAACATAATAAGAACATCGATGAAGACATCTCCAGTAATCTCAATAACCTGTACATGGACGACATTGATAACATATTAAATTCACCTAAAACAGAGGAAAGCATTAAATGTATTAAAGCTCTAAAGATATAAACAAATATACTTCGAACGACAGTATATTTGATGCATACTTTTTTTTAAAAATAAAAATGATCAACATTACTATTGCTTATCAATGTCTCCTTGTCACTGTAATACCTGAGACAGGTCATATCCTAGAAACACGGCTTGAAGGTAATATAGCGAAGATCCTCTCAACCCGAACAATTACCGACCGGTTACTATCCTTAACTACTTTAGTAAGCTATTTACCGTCATATTAAACTCACGGATCAGACGTTTTCTCAGCCATCAAAACCACACTGAATTTCGTGTTGTGTACTCAGAAATTTTCTTTACAGGTATTATCACAAATCTGAAAATACAGAAGGATGAACAAGTTTCTTGCTTTATTGATTTTAGCAAAGCTGTTAGTTGAGTTTCACGGACGGATTTAGAAGTGTGGTAATACAATATAAATATCAAATTGCCATTTATAAAATTATTCTCAATTTAAATCAAAGAATACAATTTTGTGCGATGTTTGCTGGACAGCAGTCTTATTTTGTATTTTTAAATATTCTTGTCAGATTCTTTGTGGCGTTGAGTATGGTAAAACAATCTTTGCCCGATACTATTTGTACTGCTTCTGATCGATCGGTAGCGTTTTCTGCAAATCAATAATTGTACAGGAATTGCACACGAAACGGAAGTTTCAGACATGGAAATGTATTTCGAATTGTTGATTTTTAAAGATGCAGATGACACTTTAATATTTTGAACTGACGCAGACTCTCTCTATGAATAACCTTAATGGTTTCTTTGAGAATTCTTTTAACAAGAACAAAAATTATAATTTTAGAATCGCGTAATAGCACTCAGTTTAAATGTAAACTGTGTCGAATCGTCATTTCTATGTGTAAGACACTTGCACACAATTCTTTTTCCGATTTTTCTGATGAATGTCATTTTTGGGGATTCGAAAATACCCATCTTATTCAAAATGTTCTCCTTGAACAATTTAGATCCACAACTAAACGCAAATTACTTTCTTGTACTTACAATGTGAAAGGAAACTAAATTGCATTTATATTAAATCTTGCATGATTGAATTTTAGATCTCAACAAAAATGTAAATTACTCCAAAATTTCTAAAATGTATGCAATATCATACTGCTTGATACACATTATGTCGTCCTTATGTATAATGTTCTGAACATATAATCATTTTGATTTCGTTTGGCAGAATTGATCTTCTTAACTAAACAACTATATGTAACCACCAAGCTTTGAAAGCAAACTTTGCACAATCTTGATATGGTTTATTGATACAAAAATGGAGAACATGACCAGGAGCTCTATCGAAAGGTGTGACTTCACACTTATTAAAACGAGATTTAAATTTTGAGAAGTAGCTGATATATTTAGTAAGAGAGGTGTATTTGCCTTAGGTAAAGTTTACAACAAGCATCAACAAGCTTCCCATAAAGTAGGAGCTTTGGGAAAATATACAAAGATGAGACAAGAAATGCACTGTGTGCGATAGAGATGACGCAGATGATGAATTTCACTATTTGTTTGTAAGTATTTTCTGTCAAGACATATAAATTCTTACCATACTATTATTGTACTAATTCTAATATAATACAAGTTTGGTAGGCTGTTTTCCTCCATGAATGTTTACGTGTATATATGGTTTGTAAACCTACATGTATTCGTTTCTGTATGCTTAATAAATTCCAAATATTGTTTCTTATAATATACTAATATTCTGTTTATGTCGCGTTTTGCATAATATGATAATTACGAACACCCCATTTCTCATATATTTGTTTGTACCCTTAAACGTACAATAACTACTCTCTAAAATCACTGTCACATGCCATATATGGGCACTTGGTTGCTCGCGCATGCCGCCAACGTGTGGCCCGAAATTTCAACACCAAATAAATGTGTTTTTGTTCTGTTTTTGTCTGTTCTGTAATATGTACCTCTTTTGCAGAATGGTATAGTTTGTATTATTGTATAGGTATTATCTAAAATATGCCTTTATACTGATTTTAGTTTGCTTACTATATGCTTTCGGTCTTATATTATAATTATACGTGCTACTTGTTCATTTTACCAAACAAGTACCACTACTGCCTGTCGTTTTAGTATAATTACAAGGTATATTTCACCCCTTTCTGGATTAGAGACTGGCGACTAGAACGAATAAGCAAATTTCAGTGTGATTCGCTGAAGTGGACCTTCGATTAATGATGTTCATTTACACCATTGGGTGAATAGGTGCAGTAATGTCTTCATTCCATAGTGAATAACTATAATGGAATATCTCCTATCAATGAACCTATCTACAAGCAGATATTGTCTTGAGAAACTTGAAATCAATACCATTATGATATGGTTTCATTTTCATGGAGGTTAGCTGGTGGACAGTGATCAGATGGATTCTGAAATAACAAAATGTATTTTTGATTTCAAGGACGAATATCGGTATAGGTTTCAGATGGTTAGTGCCCTTTACATGTTATTGCCAGCCATTTAACAATAATTCACTGAGCTCAACCCTCTCAACATAGATTTTGTTTTCAAACAATTGTCTTGCAAGTCATTGGTACACCGAAAGAAATAATATAAATAATTTTATTTTTCACTTTCTGTGAAATACAGTTATTCAAATATGCGACGTAATTCACAAACAAATAATGGCTGGATCGCTGACTGCTTACATCGCAGGCAATATGCGAGTACTAAGTAATTACAACCAGACTTGCTTGTTTTGCTGCTTTGTCAGAGCAGTTGAGAAACTTGACAGTCAGCAAAGTTTATGGCTTGTCGCCCTTGCTTGCCGGAAGAGTTCCGAAACCTTCACACTCAGTCTGGCTTTGCTTGTCTCAATTTCTTGTCGGACAAGCTCTGAAACCTTCACAATCAGCCAGGCTGAAATCTGGTCTGCCTTGCTTGTCGGGCCAGCTCCGATACCTACACACCCAGCAAGGTTGAAAGCTTGTCTCCCTTGCTTGTTGAACCAGCTCTGACGGTTTTACTACTGCAACTGGGCATAATCCTTTCTCACTCGCGGCTGTTTGTGCTAAGTTTTTCTCGTTTTTCATAGGTACGGATAAATAAAATACGTTGTAAACACTATGTCAGTATTGGTGATGTGTATATGGTCGAGGGGGCATGGGGATTGGTACGTGCAGGCAAGTCGATTCGTCTCTATTCATTAATTCGGCATTGCATCTCTGGTAATCTTGCTTTAAAAATCTAAGAGATTAGGACGGAAATAGAGTCCAATGAGACTGTCGAAGTTGTTCGTCTTCTTCATAATTAACTGAGTAGTTAGTCTATTTCTGTTTAGGTAGGGAAATATAAAGATAATATTTCAAATATTGTGTATGATTCAAAATATAATCAATATATTCCATGGAATTATTTAGTAAACCTTCGTGATTGCCACATAATCACAGCCAGGCTGAGAGCTTCTCTGCCTCGCCTGTCGCTTGGTAGCAAGCAAAGGCAGTGATCCACTACGTTCCGTTATCACCCGTGGTTGCTAGTGCTGAAATTTTCTGGTTTTTCCTGAGCACGTAGAAAACAATACGCCATCAGCATCATTTTCGTATCCGACTCCCAATTTTTTCGTTAATGCTAGATACATGCAAAGAACAAAATCGAGATTTTTCAGTTCTTTGTACAAATTCCTAGAGAAGAGCGATAGATAAAGGAGAGCTTTTCATTTATTTTATTACACAAATGTTTTATGTTATTTGCCTTTATTATCTCCTGCATATAATTCCTGCAATTTACCGAAGGTCAGAAAATCACGGTCGCAAAATATATTGTCAAATACTTCCATGGATTATATTGATTACATTGTGAATCGTATACAGTAAATTATAACATTATATTCTCATTTCCCATTTTAAAAATTAAATGCAATTACTCAGCCATTTGTGAAGCCTAACAAAGTAAGCACTCTCCTTGAAGTCTCGTCTCTTCTTAATCTCTTAGATTATTCAAAGAAAGCTTAGCATTCATACCTAATAAATAAAGTATTGGAGACAAATCGCCTTGCTGAACAAACAAACCCCAGTACTAATTAAAGCATGCACACATCCCAAATAATGGACGGAGCACTGATACACACTCTTTCTGACGACCAGGTACATTTGGTGTCCAGGCAGTTAAGTCATAGGAACTTATCTGTTCCTGGAATGAGAGGATGCATGTGATTTGGGGGAGTTATTGCCCTTGTCGTTTTGGTGGTAAATCAGCCTGTTTAAGTTACAGTTTATAGGAACCAATAGTTCGTATTTAATTTCAAATCGAATATTAAAGAACTCATCGTTTGAAGGTCTGATAATGTTTATGCATGAAAAGCTAATTTGTTTTAGAAATACATTCATATAGTGAACACATGCCAAGAAAAAGGAAAATCTTTAGAACTGACGATAAACAACACGATACACAAAACAATTTCCATGTTTTCTGCCTTAAATTCCTATCGAATTCGGCTTCCAGATATCCCGTTACATCATGGTTAATTTTACTATGCAACGCGCATGCCCCCCCCCCCTCCAGTTTCCTCAAGGAACCCAAACATCACGTTCTAATGGATGTTGACTTTATATATAATTAATGGTAAGACATGGAAAACGTTATATCTGTGTAGACTTAAAGAGAAACAGACGGAGGGATAGTATTGCAAATATTATGTTGACCCTACCGAAAGACAGTCCTTTTATTCTATCTGTATTGCGAAATTTGCGTACAGTCCGATAGATGAAAAGAAGAAATTCCAATAATATGAAACAAATGAAGCTATCGTCTCATACATAATTACAATAATAATATCAGGTAAATGAAGCTATCATCTCACACATAATTTCAATAATGAGACAAACGAACTACCGCCTCACACATAATTTCAATAATAATACGAGACAAAAATAACATCGTTTTCTTGCGTGCTTCTTTTAATTAAATGAATTTTCCTGGATTTTAATGTATATATAGTGTTCTAAAAAATGTCTTTGAATTGTAAAATATGGCTTGTTGTTGTAAAAAAATGTGACCTCTGTTTGTACAATCTTGACTTTATTGTGATATGTAACTTTTAACTTGTTATTGTAAAATATTAAAATGTGGGTTACTATTGTTAAATGTTGGTTTCATTGCAAAGTTTAGGTTGTTATTATTACATGTAGATATTTGTTGAACATTGAATTTTGTTATTGTAAACTGCGTCATGTCATTGTCACAAGTAGGCTGATACTGTCACAAGTAGGCTGATGTTAAACGTGTGATGTTATTGTTACAAGTAGGCTGATGTAAAACGCGTGATGTTATTGTCACAAGTAGACTGATGTAAAACGCGTGATGTTATTATATAATATCTAAGTGCGTGACATTTTGATCAGCTGAGGGAAACTGAATGCTTTGTAGTCTTAATGACTGTTCCTAGTTTGATATGCAATATTGCATTATTTTTAAGATTTTCATATGAAATAGAACGCACACAACGTAAACTAAATATTTTCCTTTTCGATTGCCAAGCAACGAGGCATCTATTAAGCTCTTCCAATGACCCTTGACCCAGACCATTCCTTCATTTTATTTAGGATAACCAGTTATGCCAGCATATTTCTAGTAAGACCAGTAAGTCCTGGTGTGTTTTAAAATTATATAAACATACAAAACTGTCGTAATATTGCTACTCGACAGGAAACATCGCGTATGGTATATGTATCCTAAGATACGCCAAGCCACAGATGACCATACATAGAATTAGATTCTCTTACAAACAAAGATTTCTTTTTGAACTCATACCTCACCTTTTTAAATCGCAATTCGTAGTTCGTGACATCTTCCGGAAAAATGTGTGAAAGATAGGAAAGCTATAATAGTGCTAAACCGTACATGTTGTACAGCAAAACAACCAGAGCTGCCAGATTATCAGTTCAACATGTTATACAGCAAAACAACCAGAGCTGCTATATTACCAGTTCAACATGTTATACAGCAAAACAACCAGAGCTGCCAGATTATCAGTTCAACATGTTATACAGCAAAACAACCAGAGCTGCCAGATTACCAGTTCAACATGTTATACAGCAAAACAACCAGGGATACTAGATTATCAGTTCAACATGTTATACAGCAAAATAACCAGAGCTGCCAGATTATCAGTTCAACATGTTCCTCTGACAAACACCACCCAGATGTAACAACTAAAGCACTGTTCAGCTTGAGATCGTACACTTGTAAACCATGTGACCGTTTTGAAATTTTGGTATACAATACATCATAAAGACGAGAGACACTACTAAAAAAATTAAAACTGGAACATTTAACAACATCTATATACTTGTACACTGCTGACAGTAACCGAGACAATGGCGTATACTCAAAACGATTAGAAATTCAAGAGTCCACCCACCCTCATTCTGACATTAGACTTACTGAACAGCTGACAGCTATTTGAATATGCACACCGTACCTGGCTCAATGTGCGTCTGTTTCATTTTATACACACCGTTACCTCTTATTATGACAGGCTTCCGTTTATAAGATATGTGTTTCCTGCATATATCTGGCAATTAATTTCAGCCAACCATCCATCGTCCTATAATACTACTACTACGTACATGCACATGATGAAAACATCGGTAATGCAACTGAATGTACTGCTGGTACTTGCGCATGGGATGTATTTTTAGGATATACAATAACTCCACACTATGCAATGATTAACACATTTGAAACGGAAGTTTCTTTAAAATAGAATGTTCCCAATCAAGCCAATTTTGGTGAAGATTTGAAACTTTAAAAAAATACCCCATAAAAATCGTTTCTTCTAGCGGCAGTTTTGTAGCTATTTATACCTCATTGCAGTTGTATTAATTTCATATAGGTACTCCTATCAGTTCGAATGCATAGCACCTGCTGTGCTAGTGACAAGTCATACAGCCAAAATAAATGATGCAATGGCCAAGAACGGATGCTTGAACCTTAATGAAGAATGATCACAAAATTCATGCTGAAGTCGTCTTTGGCAGATGTATGGAAATACATAATTTAATCCTGCATCCTTCACAGTCACACCAATGCTCGTTTATACGTACACGTTTAATTATTGTGTAAATGTTTACAGGCAGTAAACTAACCGTAGCCGTTTACAAGCATAAACTTTGCAGCATTCCGAGAAATTATTACAATGATATTTTGGAATGATCATTCAACAATGCTTGTATGCGAACTAGTGGTAGGTGGAGCTTTGGGATTTGCCACATTTCTCCAAAATAAACGTATAGCCATACTCTTATTCGATGTACCAGTTCACTTAAATAGGAGTACGGTGTATGACAGATATAGGATGAGGTTTATTACCATGATAGCTATAGGACGAGTTTTTACTACCATGATAGATATAGGACGAGTTTTGCTACCGTGATAGATATGGACGAATTTTTCTACTATGATATATATATATATTTTACCATCATGATAGCTATCAGAAACGAGTTTTTACTACCATGATAGATATAGGACTAGTTTTTCTAACATGATAACTATAGGACGAGTTTTACTACCATGATAGATACAGGACGAGTTTTGCTACCATGTAAACGTGAGTCACAGAGAAAGCTGAGAATTTAATTATTGGTTTGTGAAGCATATTGTTCTGAATGAGTTTTAAAGATGTCATTTTGATACTAAAACGGACATTTGCAGGAATAATTACGTTTGGATTACTTGTATTAATGTAATCATTGTTTCAACCCCTCAACTTGAAGATTTAGCAGATGGATTATATTAGTAGTAAATACGATAAGAAAAATACTTATAATTTGTACAAGCATCTAAACGTTTACCTTTGCAACTAGGAATTTTTCAAGAGGAGCCTATGCAACTAGCAAAAAGTGAAATAATTCGAGTGTCCTGAATTCCACTTAAGTTAAACTTGAGATTTAGAAGGCACGTGCACGGGAATAATGAGAATGATCTTCGTGTGTTCGTTTATGTGCGGTGTGCATTGCACTAGCGTGCGCACACCCATTTACCATTATTCTGGTAATTTAACTTGTAGGACATAATTACAGAAATCACCTGAGGAGAGAGGTTTTAATACCTCTAATCAGTAAGATAAAAATAACACAACAATATTCAGCTATGCATATTGCACTGGATGTAAGTGCACTTAATATTTTGGCACTGGATGTAAGTGCACTTAATATTTTGGCACTGGATGTAAGTGCACTTAATATTTTGGCACTGGATGTAAGTGCACTTAATATTTTGGCACTGGATGTAAGTGCACTTAATATTTTGGCACTGGATGTAAGTGCACTTAATATTTTGGCACTGGATGTAAGTGCACTTAATATTTTGGCACTGGATGTAAGTGCACTTAATATTTTGGCACTGGATGTAAGTGCACTTAATATTTTGGCACTGGATGTAAGTGTACTTAATATTTTGGCACTGGATGTAAGTGCACTTAATATTTTGGCACTGGATGTAAGTGCACTTAATATTTTGGCACTGGATGTAAGTGCACTTAATATTTTGGCATTGGATGTAAGTGCACTTAATATTTTGGCACTGGATGTAAGTGCACTTAATATTTTGGCACTGGATGTAAGTGCACTTAATATTTTGGCACTGGATGTAAGTGCACTTAATATTTTGGCACTGGATGTAAGTGCACTTAATATTTTGGCACTGTATGTAAGTGCACTTAATATTTTGGCATTGGATGTAAGTGCACTTAATATTTTGGCACTGGATGTAAGTGCACTTAATATTTTGGCACTGGATGTAAGTGCACTTAATATTTTGGCACTGGATGTAAGTGCACTTAATATTTTGGCACTGGATGTAAGTGCACTTAATATTTTGGCACTGGATGTAAGTGCACTTAATATTTTGGCACTGGATGTAAGTGCACTTAATATTTTGGCACTGGATGTAAGTGCACTTAATATTTTGGCACTGGATGTAAGTGCACTTAATATTTTGGCACTGGATGTAAGTGCACTTAATATTTTGGCACTGGATGTAAGTGCACTTAATATTTTGGCACTGGATGTAAGTGCACTTAATATTTTGGCACTGGATGTAAGTGCACTTAATATTTTGGCACTGGATGTAAGTGCACTTAATATTTTGGCACTGGATGTAAGTGCACTTAATATTTTGGCACTGGATGTAAGTGCACTTAATATTTTGGCACTGGATGTAAGTGCACTTAATATTTTGGCACTGGATGTAAGTGCACTTAATATTTTGGCAAATGTACTGTTATGCATATTCAGTTTGTATCATTTGTATTGTGTGATTATCCTTTGTCCACAATTGAATGTAGGTGTTTAGCCTACATGGATATGTATGGCAAAGATGCTTACATGATTCTGAAACTAGAGAATTCAAGAAACGAATTTTGTTCACAGTTTGATGGAAAGTTCCACTAAGGCGACCCTCATCTAAGTACTCCTATTGTGACTTATGTTTTTATATTAAGGTTGATTATATTAGAATTATTCATTCCTATCTTAATATCTGATTGGTGGAATCCTATTGTTTGTTGTGTTCAGTTTTAATTTCAGAAGTGTTTGTTGTTTTAAATCGCAAAGTGCTATTTGGCTTTAGGACTCAATCATTATTTTGGGATTGTTGTAAATTCATTTAAACATTTTGGATTATATCATTGATATACATCAGGATTGTTAGCACATCAACACTATTCTAAACTATTGGTACATCTGCACTTTCAATATTGGATATCATTCCGAAGTTCCTCTACTTGTGGTATAACTTTTTGGACCATTTGGGATTTAATTCAAATTGTTCTAAGTTACTTTCTAAATTTTAATTCAAATTGCTGTAAGTTACTTTTTAAATTTTAACTCTGAACTCTACAAAAATAAATTTTTTGTTGAATTTTACAAAACTGCTTGATTTTCGCTCTTTTCTGTTACTTAGTTAAAGACCATAGAATGAAAAAAAAAACGTAAATGTAGATCGCAAAGATTACAACCTGTGAGTCATAATTGTCGTTGTCTGGTGAGTTTTTGTCGAGACCACGGTAATGGGAAGCGATAAATAGCAGTCACTGCTCCGACTAAAGGCGACGAAAACGTCTTCGTCAACTTTGTTTATGTTTTGGTTAAGGGTGTTAATTTTTATATATCTCCTAAACACCTAGATATATATTAAAATCATATTTAACATGAAACATTACCAAATTAACAAAATGCATTCTACGGCAAACTGGTTCTCTCATGTAAGAGTAAACTCATGGAACATCTTAGTTCAGGTAGAGGTTAAACTGATTTCATTTGTAAAGTGACAATCGCAGAAAAATTGCATGAATGTTTTGATTACACATTATCAGTATGGTCATATATTCTAAAAGCCCTGATGGAGTTTCTTCATGACTGGCATGACTAATTTATAAATCTATGATAATGCATTCTACTCTACGCTTACTATGATAATGCATTCTACTCTACGCTTACTCACCCTTGTTATCTAAGGGTCAACATGACACAGTATTCTACACCTGTTTTGCATTAGTCAAGGTCGAAGTCATTGTATATTTGCTTGTAAGTTTCAATTAAGCTATTTGGTTTGTTGATACGTCCTACACACCTTGATGGACGTTCTTCATAATTGGGTTTAATCAGCATGAATCTAAGACGTTTCATTTTGCTACTAGCCGGCTTACATCTTTAACATTGGCGCCAAGGTTCCAAGGTTCCAATCATAAAAATGCTGCCTTATATTTTGGTTAAAGTGTTTTATTGGCAAACCCCTTTATGGATTTTCTTTATACGTTGGATGAATCATTATTCAGAATCAGATTTTTCAATCCACGATATGCACATCGCCAAACACGCTGACATCAATGAATTGATCGCAGTCTGGATAAGCATGCATATACCTTCTTGTAAAGATGTGATAAAGAGTTATGTGTTGTTGCTTTTTGTTGTTGTTTTGTTATTTTTCTTTGTTTTTCTTCTAGAGCTTCCGTATAATTACTGGATGATATTCATAAACACATTTAAAAGTGGAAGGAATGATGAAGTCATAATAAATGATCGAACTGTCCGAATCCATGGACTGTCGGCTAACTACTGACATATAGTAAACTATTCATCACATAGATAATAAACCGGTAGTTATATGCCAGCGTCGTGCTTAAGACATGAACCCTCTGCAGTTTGCTCTTATTTCCACCACGTGTTACAATACACGATTCATGAGTCCGGTGTGGTCATTACCCCTGGCAGTTTGCTATAGGATTCAAAACGAGCTTTACAGAAACTTTACATTATAATTACTTCTAACTGATACGCATACTTTAATTTCATTGCTTTTCGTTACAGACAGTAAAAACATTAAATCAACTGCCACTGGAACAATTAGTTTAATTTATTTGTTTTTGCAAAATCCAAATGATTCAACTATCAACCATTATTTACCTCTTAAACATGTAGTTGTAAAGCTGAGGTTGCTCACCAGTATCATAGTGGTCACTACTATTTGAATATGAGAACAGCATAGAGTGAATTCTCCTGTCTGTGCTACCATGCACATTTATGGGGTTGTTTAAAAATACTTTGAAATGTTCTTGAACTTGTATATTTTAATGAAGATGTAGATACGACAAAATTAGAATTACATGTTTAAGCGGAAGGTTCCTGACATATTTTTACCTATTTGTAAATACAATATTGTAATGAATGAACACCAGTCAATTAGAATTAATTACAATGGATAAATTCTGCTATACTCACTTTAAATCGTGTCGCCAAATATATGGTGTAATGAACAACACGTGAACGTAAACGTCAGTCAAAACATAATGTGTGTTTGCAAGTGTTTCACAAACTTGATTACTTAAAAATTTTGATTCAATAGAATTAACGAAATGTAACAAATATACAATATGTAACAAATAAACTGGCAATTGACAACTCATTTATTGTATTAGTATTCTTAGATTTCTTCATATTCTGTTTTAATTAACATCACAATTAGCCTAATGAGAGGACACTTTTAGAATACTGTTACAACCTAAGATTTCTAATTGGGGTACGTGCTTTACTACCATGCAATACGGTTACAAAATACAAATACAAAATACGATTACACTTACAAAACGGATGTTTGTTAATTGATAAATGCTGTGTAGAATTATATACAATTATAAGTAAGTTACTGTATCATGCCCTAGTTATAAGTGACAATTTGGTTTACTAATTAGGCTGGTTTTCTTATTTTCAATAATTTAAATGCTTTTGTGAAGCAGCAAGACGCACTGCCGTGAACATTCTGAATATAAAATTGCACTCATTTAAGGAACATTTACCATAAATAACACAATTTCTACATGTTTATTTTATAGAAACTATCTCCAAATTCAGGCCACAATGGGAGCAGATAACATAGGCAGGACATAACCTAACATTTCTGAGAGAATATGTAAATTAGAAAGAATTGTTAAATTGTATTTGTATCCATATCGGAGGCCTCGTCATGAATGTCAAGTTTCACGATTTTGATCCATATATGTGGCCTCTTCACGAACGTCATTTCACGATTTTGATTCATATCTGAAGCTTCTTCAGGAATGTCAGTTTCATGTTTTATATCCATATTTGAGGCCTCTTCACAAAAATCAGTTTCAGCATTATATATGCAAAGCTAGACTGCCTTTTCAGACCAAGCCGTCAAAAACCTAATGTACTGGTAAAGTAAATGCGATTATTTGCCTTATAATCAATGCAAATTCGGGTCAATGAATAGCAAATAATAGCAATGGCTTCCTATTTCTCTCTACGAGACTATATCACTTCAAAATGTTCTCTGTATGGGACATTTTGTCAGGAACGAATTTTTATAAGTTGAACACTGATATATAATATTTGTTTACACAAGCATTTATTGAAACACCGTCCGTTTTGTAGGCGAGTTGTATTACACTGATTTACATACTATTTATATGTATTTTTATTTTCTCAAATGCATGTAAACACCTTTACACACACTTCTGAAGACGGAGCAACCCACTATAGTATATTACTATTGTAAAATCACGAGCGATTCTAACCGAGGTTGGGAAGCCTAATTTGTTCAAAAATAATACCCCATGACTTTCTGATGGGGAGTAAAGGTGTGTTAGTGTTTAATGAGTTGGACTGTTGACCATAAGAGCATGGGTTTGCTTTAAACCATCTGATTAGCGATGGAGGGTTAGCGTGGTATATCCTAGGGCAAAGCACTTTACTTGGCGTGTCTCGCCATAATATAACCTTCAATGTGCTGATTTGCTTTAAAGCAAAAGCTAAGCCAAACCCAAACAGAACTTATGCTGGTTTCTTTGCGACTACTTTCTCCTTCAGATAATATATTGTGACATGGCTGCTGGGATGAAAAAAATAATGAAACTGACATTTGTGACATTCAGCTTGTTTTATGATATATCTAGAAAGCTGCAACAATTATGGCATTTAGTATATAACAGTACTTCAACTACATTAATAATGGCATTTAGTACGTTATAATATCATCAACTACAGCAATTATAGCATTTAGTATTTTATAGTGTCCGCAGCTAAAGCATTAATGTCATTTAGTACGTTGTAGTGTCATCAACTACAGTAATAAGTGTATTTAGAATGTAAAAGTCTACAGTAAAACCTGATTATGGAAAGGAAAACATAAGTAGCATCCCTCCAACCTGGAAAAAAATCTTGCCAGTTTTGCAGTTTTTGTAATGGCAGCGTATATCATTGTACTGCTATTCATATGACCATGGTCACTCGTTTCTTTCCCAGTAATATTCTTTGGAATATTGTGCTCGGTGAAAATGAAAATATCTATGTATATTCGACAAGCTATATAATGACCAAAATGATACTAAATCTCTCTCTCTCTCTCTCTCTCTCTCTCTCTCTCTCTCTCTCTCTCTCTCTCTCTCTTAAATCAAGTAATGATATTTTAGAATGTTTGTATTGTTGGGAGTGGGGCTGGGGAAATAAATTGGCATTATTAGTATTGTCATTTAAAACTACAGTCCAAGACAACCCAATGTTAATACTGACGGCGTTCTGGAGCAATTACAAATACAGAAAAGAACCGATGGAATTACACGTAACAAATTATTATATTTTAAATATAATGTGCTATTTAAACAGAAGAATGAAATCTGTTTTTTCTAGGGTTTATGTAAAATGTAGTTCAACGAATGGCTATTTAATCAAAAATAGTCGTGGACAAATAGTCCATTATAGACACTATTAGAAGGGGAAAAAGTATTGACATCGCCCACTCTTGAAATATAGGAACGTAACCCCCAGAATACGATGACTATTGGACTACGAAATCAATAAACATGTCTGTGTTTTAGTTTTTATATCTCTTTATTGAAAATCATCCGAGCAAATTTGACATCGTTGTGTCCAAATTCTCTCTTTGATTGATACAAAACAATAAAGTCAGCGTTTGGGTGTGCTAAAATAACATTGGCAGGCCCATAAATATCAATCATTGGAAATGGGAGACGATAGTCTGTATTGTTTTATGGAGTAATAAACTAATCCAGACAGTAATGCAAGTTTATCGTAATGAACCATCATCCAATATCAGATTTGTTATTATTGATAGCCTGTCGTAGGTCCGTGCCAATAAACTGGACCAACTGAACAACAAGACTACTAACTTCTGATAAATATACAAAAGTACATTGTTTGACTATGTTTGAACTAGCACATATAAAGATCACATGAATAGTCTGTAATTATTTCCATTAAAAAGCCCATGCCATCATTTTGATGTAGAAATGCATAGTAACGACGCATTACGTCAAACCGATGTGAAAGGCAAAGACATAAGAACCAAGGCACCGCATGGCATTTCAAAGTCATTGCCCGACACTAATCTCCGGTTTCGTCTCATAAAATCAATATTTTTCGCTTTGTGATAACTTTAGTCTTATATGTGTGTTCATGTCCAACGAAATTTATGAACCTATGCAAAATTCCAATATATTGCTCCTCAGTGCTCGCAAAAGATAAATTATTTATCTCGTTTCATAAATTTCATTTAGATTTAGGCTAATTTAATTGCATGTTACTGGTGCAATTATCCCAACGACAGTGGTACAAACCTTTAATCACGGATATATTATTTTGTACCGATTTAGAGTTTTGTACTATTGTGAGAGTTTTATTTATGAGTAGTGTGCATAGATGCCGTTCAGGACCGCTCATATATTGTGCGCTTTTTCATATCCTAAACCCATTAAAAATCAAAACTAAAAAACATTTGCAAGGCAGTTAGTATTTTCACTTACATCACCTAGTAAATGGATACAAAAGCACTGACAATCATATAAGCAAACTAGACCAGTTACACTAAGGGCTATTTGATATTAATTAAACATTTGCTAACAGTAGTTGGCTTTGATCGAACCAGATCTAGACTCTGCACTTGCTGAACCCTTCAAGGAAACCATTGCACTAACTTCTTGACAACTACATCATTCTTTATGGTATCCTACATAAGAAACGACCCTAATTGAGCCCGCCTTTATTAGCGGTCACTTTGTTATCGGTATGATGGTCATAATACAAAATTCCAACGCCGTAGCACACAATTTCCGCCTGTGGCACCGTTTTAATGTAAAGATGAAGACTCATTGAAGGATACACTAGATGAGAACTATATCGTGGAGGACGAGAAGAGTGCCGAGATAAACGAAGTTTTTCAAGCACTGCAGTAAGCTGCTCCTATATTCGACCTACTCATATCTTACCAATTTTGATAGCTCGTGTTCCACAGGTGCGATCTGGTGTCTCATAGTTTTAAATTATTAGCAATGCTTTTTTTCATATGTGGTCATAACATATGCTATTTATTGGTGTTAGGTATCTCTCTATTGTGCCTTCTTACGTTTGGTATACGTCTGTAGATTGCATATGAGCTATAAACAAGTGTTTTTATAAGTTTTAACATTAATCGTAATAATGAACCTGTATACACGTTTGAGGTGATTTCCCATTGGATGGTTGAGTCTAGTGGGTTCTGTTGCAACGTGAGAAAGAAATAATGTTATTTGCATTTGCATTTAGCCAATTGGCCATCATCATGTATATACATTTGTTACAAACATTGATGGTGACACGTCTAACACATAATGAAAAACAAGCCTATCGAATTTATAT
This sequence comes from Megalonaias nervosa, assembly GCA_016617855.1. Taxonomy (NCBI): domain Eukaryota; kingdom Metazoa; phylum Mollusca; class Bivalvia; order Unionida; family Unionidae; genus Megalonaias; species Megalonaias nervosa. Next base: position 23,467 of record JAECUM010034258.1, read on the forward strand.
TCGTTGACAAACTACTAAAGGTATATACTTACATATACATACCCACATTCCCAAGCACGCAAATACATACATATGTGCACGTGTACATTATATATGTATATGAATATACTCATATACAAGCTTACATAGACCCACATATGTATATGCACACACGTACATATGCATTGAGATAATGTGCTTGACAAACACACACACACGCACACACACACACACGCGCGCGCGAGCGCACAAGCATCCATACCTGTATTAATTTGAACATGGTGTATGCTACGAAGTAAGAACACAATACTTTAATTTCTGACGTGTATATTCCGGAATGTGCTTGTTGAATCCCATGCGTGAATTTCATTACAAGCTCCTCCGGAGAAAACACAAAAAGTGTCATCAATATATCAACAGTATTCAACATATTTTACCTAATAGTATCATAAGCACATTATACATGAAATATGACTTAGTATTACATGTATTAAGGAATGAAAAGTAGAACTACTTTTAAATAGTATTCATCATATTATTACGTTCAGTTAGTATTCTATAAATATAATTTTTCATGTTTATAACCACAGTAGTTGTAGTGGTATTAAGTAATTTAATGCATTTCAACATACTCGGTTCTCGCCAAAAGTAAGAGTTTATATACTTCCTTCTTAGTGACCAATTTCATTGGTATTCAAATCAAAAAATGATACACATCTTCCAGCACGTTGCAATGCCTACGAATTCATTGATCTAGTTAGGTGCTATATGATCTTTTTAATCTCCCTTATTCAACCTGAAAAGGATGGGCAGACACTATTTAGTTTTGAAAGGGAGTTTCTAAATTTTGTCACTGTTACTATATCTAAATGCTTATAGCCAAAATGCTGTGACACATTTCGATATCAGCTCTTCAAGAGTTTGATCGTGGTTGCCAATTTTGGATAAACTGGTCAGATATCCGTTATTTAGCTAAAGATAAGACATCCTTTATCTTCTCAACATCCTGATTTATCAGCGCTTCCCCAAGACCTAGAGTATTTAATAAATTGGACTAACTATGCCCAATTTGTCACTCCTGGACGGCATTCAATGTCAGTAAGCATAGGTTTTGTACCAATGATATATATTCTGTTATCTTAGTTCGGTTTTGCAAAATGCAGTAATATCTATTGATCGCTGAAGGTGTCCTGCCCAATTCAATACATGTAAATAATTTTGGGTAGTGTTACGTGTAGGCTCGTACAAATGCAACAAAAGAAAAGAGTGAAGTCAACAAACTTTGTAAATTTTAACAAAATAATTTATTTCCCTAGAAAACAAGGTAAAAATATGAAATAGGACTTACGGTTTGTGAATATAATCCAAAAATTAATCCTAAATTAAAAAATATAAGTCCTATCACTAAACAGTTCTAACTGAATCCAGGTTCGAATCTCGATGAAATTTCAATATGGAGGCAATGACGTCAGATGAAGTTGTTATACTGATGGCAATAGATCCTCGATTGAAGCACAGTTTATACTGTTTCCGTTTAGAATTCCAGAATAAATTTCCACTGAATATCTTTCTCCCGATAAAAGATGACATTTATCACGTAAGCAAGAATAGCCCTATCTGAAAATCAATTTCTCACACTGGAAATAAAAAAAAAGAAAGGCTGTTTACAATTCAGGTAATACGTGGGCCGAAAATGACCTTGGTAATAGCCAATCGTATTCACCCGATGTTTACAAGATCTATGAAACAGGGTGAGCTAAAAATAATGCTGAAGTAACCGTTATAATCTAATCGGGTCAAGCCAATTTTCCGAGAGAGACTCAAATCCAATGAAAATTATCATTGCAATAAAATGTAATGAAACAAAATTAAAATAAAAAAAATTTAAACCAACACATAAGTAATTAAATTACATATACGTAACAGTAGATTTTTAAACAAAAGAAAGCTTTTGCAAAAATTTAGGTGCAACCGCTCAGCAGCATTTCCTTCAATGAATCCCCATACTCTTATTCATAATTAAGAATTGGTTACATTAGTCACAAAATGTAACATTTTACCTTTGGTGGCACATTTCCAAACTTGTGTAAGTATGTGTCCCTTGCGAATGATGCCTTTGAAGCCTGTTCAGGAAAGGTTTGTTGAACAAGTGTGAAAATCTTTATAGAAGAATCAAGAATCATCTGTTATTCTTTCTCCCTTTCGAAAAATCATAATTTTTGTTTTTTGTCTGTATTAACTTGAAGGCGCCACCTATCACAATATGTACTCCGAGCACTTAGTCCTTTTTTCAGACCCTGTTTTGACTCACAAAATATTACTACGTCATCTGCGGATAAAATAACAATCAGTTGTAGCATATCTAATACAGCACCTGAAACGCCACTATTAATAAATTCTTCTTCAATGTCGTTAATAAACATAGAGAATAAGAAGGTCGACAAGCATTCTCATTGACGCACGCCAGTTGCAGATACAAATTCTTCGAACAAGGTATTATTGAATTTCACCCTACTTTTGACATTTTCATATATTGAATATTAAGTATTAAATATTTTATCTCGTATTCCTAATTTATGTACTATATAACATAAAATACACTTTATTACAAAATGAAACGCTTTAGAAAAGATCAACCAAAACACAAAACCATTTGTACCTGAGTATATATAATGATATATTAACCAATGCAATGTGAAAATGTTATCAACAAAAGGACTAAACAATTTTACCTGAGTTTATATTTATAGGTTACTGCATTTGTATGGGAAAATATGAACGAGATTTTCTGATGGCTTTAATGCACGACCTTGGGAGTGTAGTATATCTATCCGACAAAACGAGTTCATATTTTCCCATACAAATGCAGTAACCTTTTTATTATATGCTCATTTTCTTATTCTACCTAAGGCTTAAATATACCAACAAGAAACCCTGCAAGAAACAAAGTAACTGAATGTATGCCGTATTCCAAACTAAACACACAAGCGTAGATGCATCATTACACAACAACATTATTAATGGGCACGTAACTCCGCCCAGATAAATTTGAAGTTGGTCGCGCGCTAGACGTAAGTTTCGAAAGAAAATGGTGCTTGGTCAACTTAAAATTGAATTTGGAGTCATATTGTGAATGACTGCACATTTCAACAACTTTTCCATTTGATCTGAAATGAATACGTTTTGGTATTTTTGTCGATTCGACGCAATTTCGTGATTATGATATGGATTTAGTAACTTACAGCGTCTGTGGCAATTCTACATGAAATAAATTGTATTGAAACAGCGAGGCAAAAGTATGTTGACATCGGCATGCGTGTTTCTGTTCTGTGATTGAATGATTTAAATCAGAATGTGGGGAAAATATGAAGTCTTTCAATTGCAATTATGGAAAAGACGCTGTGGAATTTAATGTTTATTTCATTTTGAGTGCAGTAAGGAGGATGTAATTGTACTTGGAATACACTCAGTAGTCAAAATTACAGTACAATTTCGAAATTTGTAATCAACCTTGAGAACCCATGACATGGCTCATGTAATTCGGATTTGCAGAACTAAGAAAGTACATTTTAAGGAAATTCAGGATGTGAAATTGTAAGTATATTTTTGCCATTTTTATTACCAGCTAAAGAAGACAAGTTTATGTCTTATAACTTGCATGTTATTGTAAGGACCCTGTCTGGCGTCCATAGCTAGCCTTAATCTGAAACATTGTATCAAAACAGTTAACGCGGAATGTGCCAAAGCTGCTGATATGTGGCAGTCCATGAAACATTTGCTTTAGTTCATTCCAAAAAAAAAATTGTTTATTTACAATAGAAAGTAATTCCTTTATTAGCGTGCATTCAGTATGAATTGAGCGCGAGGGTGCAATATCGAGAAATATTAAACGATTCTGACAATGTAAAGTTAACGGAGAAAAAAATTAGCATATAATAAAATGATATATCATCCCATGAAATGTGAAAATGTTATCGCTAAAAAAATACCTGGTGGTCCTTCGTCCAGCAAACAAGTCTGTAATTCAAGATCTAGTAAACAATTTACCCATGACGCTCAAATGTGTGATGACTGTGCAATTTTCTACGTTATATACAGGGTCTTTCTGTTGAATAGATAATACTATACACTAAGACCAAACATCTGGAAAGCATCCAGTATTGGGATTAATATTAGACATATAAAGTAAATACGATTGGAGATATTGAGAAATGAATCACGAGGATATATTGAAACATAGATTTAGCAGGAACATATTGCGATGCAGAGCCATAGGGTGTAAATAAGAACAAATAAGCGGACAATTGATTCATTCTTACTTCCTATGGTATTCTCTTAACATTAGTCTGCAGATGTTTTTAATGATGTGTTTAGATATAATTTGAGAGGAAACATTTGTTTGGATTATTCATTGGAATTATAAAATGCACAATGTGTTACGAATATGTAATTTAATTACTTGTATGTTAATTTTAAATTCTTTTTTATTTTATTTTTGTGTCAATACATTTTATTGTAATGGTTATTTTTACGGGATCTGATATTTTTGAAAGAGATATTATGTTTATATAAAATGTAGCATGACTCGCATAAGCACGATTTTGGCATGTCTAGGTTTGTCGATTTGAGTAAACACTACGCGAAAACGATTGGTTATTGCCAAGGTCATTTTTCTGGCTCACGTGAAATTGCATTGTTTATTGCGAGATAGCCACGCGTTCCATCGTGCGCGCCTGAAATGACGTCTTAGCTCAGTTTAAAAATACTCAGATCTCCGTGAAATATTGAGTCGTACAGTATATCTTCAAGAAGAAGGATATATTTCTATTAGGTGCCATAAAGAGTTGTATTTTTACATCTTTGGAGCTCGAGATGTTTTATCGTAGATGACAGCTTGTTTAGAAGTTCATCTATATTTTAGAATATAATAATTTATTCCCTGGAGAACTATACAAGTGACAAAGACATTCGATGGAAATTTATTCTAAATTGAAACATTACAAGTTGTGGTTCAATGTGGAACTCTTGACATCGTTTAAAGACTTCACCTGACGTCATCATCCTTCTTCTTGGAACGTCATCAAGATTCGAACCTGGAATCAATTAAAATTATTTAGTGATAGGACTTGTATTATTTTTTCAGTACTAGGATAAATGTTTGGATTGTCTTCACAAACTTTAAGTCCTATTTTCTATTTTCACCATCTTTTCTAGGGAAATAAATAATTTTAGTTAAAACTTACAAAGCTTGTTGGTTTCACACTTTTTTTCTGTTACTTTTAAACGAGCCTATACGTAACAATTGACTCTGGACTAAGTTATTATGCTGGGCATCAATCCAAGCAATATAACTGATTAATTCTAAATAATGGCCGCAAATGGTATGGTGGTTGGTTAGCCCATCGTAAACGACGTAGCATTTACAATTTCAAATTACCTTTTAGCTACGTTAAACTCCTAAGAAGCTGACACGAAACTCGTTAAAATTGTAAAGACTGAGTATTCCCACAAGAGCTCCGAGCAGCATGCTAGTGCGCTTGCGGGAGTACCTCAATTAGGGGCTGCGAGACGAGCAGCATGCCGAAAAGACTCGTGATAATGGTGTTGCCGCGATGTGTTAGTACATGCTAGTAACAAGTGGAAAGAAAACGACGATGTCTCATACAGTCGAATGAGCCAAAGCGTTTCTACTTTTACAATCCCTCAACTGAGCAGCAAAAATACACGTTTGTCTTCTGTGCGCACGTTTCCAATATAGCCTTGCAGATGTAGGTAATTATTTGCACTGCGGCGTTGGAGCTCACGCTACTCTTTTTGTAGCAAACGAACTGTTGGAACGACAAGCACAACAAACTGCTAAACCTCACAAGACCAAAGAACGGGATGCGTACTAATATTGATATGATATGCTACAACCCGCGAATTTACTAGAAGGGCGTGGCGGCGATTTCAAAGCTGGCAGAAGGTGCTCGAGAAGCAGGTAAAATGGTTTTGTGCGTATCAGTGCACTGGACGCTACCAGATCTCTTTGGGGTTTTATGGACCACATCCATGGCGGTAGCCATGCTCTAACTCTGTGTGGTAGCCCTCATTTTACGCTAACTCCAGCATGTTATGCGACAGATCTCCGGGTATTGGTAAGGGTTAGCCTAGGTCAACCCAGCCGATAAATTGAACGCGCCACAGCTCTAACCACGCGTAAAAGGTGTCTGGAATATGTGCGGAACAGTGCAAATCTCGTAGCAAATATTGACCCTCAAAATGTATTTCTGGCCAATACGTTTAGGTGTCGAAGTTTTAGGCGGGTTTGTTTTGGAAATTGATTTTGCAGTTCTCACCGAATATTATACGGTACGTTTGAAGGTGGATATCGACACCGTATCGAGAAGGAATGGTTATTTTTTGTTTTGTTATTTTTTCTTTATCAAGTATGTTGGTTCAGATAAAACGGGTGGGTTGAGTTTCATAAGACTGTACGTGTCGACTTCTCAGAGCTATTCCTGCGGTTTAGATACGAAAGGCAGATCATTGCTAATGGATCGAAGGTCCAGAAAACTGTTTTGGTCTTGGGAGAGGCGAGGTCGTTCAGTGATTCTTAGAGCAAGATCAATATTCAGACTTGGGCATGTATTCTGTGACGTCAATGGTGGCAAGAGTTATTATTCTGAACCAGCCACGTTCCTTATAAACAGCTTTTTCACTCTGCGTGCTGACATGTCTTTGTAAGCAAAGGCAGTGCACTGGTAACAAATAGGATTTTCCCTTGCATGGACTTGTAAAGCACAGCTATCTAATCGGGTCAGGTGCACCATCTAGATATAGAGGCAGTGACTGTGTGGCAGATGGACGCACAGACCAAGGATAGCAGCTATGGATAGCCATCCAGGTCTTTCGTGGAACGGGTGACCGAAATGTTCATAATTGTGGGCACTCTCTGGCATGCCCAAATTAGATACCGGTGGAGCTAACGGCCATGTGAAGACTGTAAATCTTGGGCATCTTGTAGGCATTAGGTCTATAACAAAGACCGCCATGTTCAAATTCGACACATACGCGCTTGATGTCCTCCAGTATGGCGCGTGGGTGGGTTTTCAGCCGTTTTGCTATCGAGCAACACTAATAGCGGTGGAGGCACTTTGGATTCAAACGCGTCGGGGATATCTGTAGTCATGATATAGGCCTTGATAATTTTCATGTGCTACTCGTGAGATGAGAAGCACTGAAGGTCGTCCATTGTAAACTGCCCAGCATCCTTGGGGTCCACTATTAGGTCATTTCCTCTTCCAGCAACCCAAAATGTATTTGGCTCCCAGTCCACAATCGGCCAAATGGCGCCAAGACGTTGCTTTCGTACACAACTTTAGTCTTTGGGGGCGTTTACAAAAAGTTCTACAGCATGCGGCGGAACTAAGTTCCGTCGTTATCCCTCAAAGAGCCCAAGATGTCTTGGTCTGGCTCTCAAATAGTGCAGTGGCCGTACCCAACTTCAACCAGCCGACAATCATTTTAATTCTAATATTTTTTAATGCCTGTATAAAGTGCAGAGTTAGTATCATTTCCTTGTCAGTGTCAGTATGAAGTACATGTTTCGTATCATATCCTTATCAATGCCAGTATCAATTACAGGTTTAGTATCATTTCCTTGTCAATACCAGTATGAATTATAGGTTTCCTATCATTTTCCTTCTCAGTGCCAGTATGAAGTACAGGTTTCCTATCATTTCCTTGAGAAAACAAATTGTGTTGTCGCTATATATTACAGTACTAAAAAGGTTTTGCGTTATGAACTGAGTGTGTAATTGTCAACTATGCATACATAGTATCAAGGTAGAACTAAACTAGTAGTTTATGGCCTCAGATGTCCTCTTATAATCAACATCCACCGAATATTACCGGAAAATGTAAGCGACACCATGCGGCAGGGTCAGACTGAATCAATACAGTTTATTTATATATGATAACATAAACCTATTGTCAGGGGGCGCCGAGTGGCCGAGTGGTCTAACGCGCTCACCGTTACGGATCACTGCCATCTCGACTCTGTCTGCATGTATTCGAGTCTCAGGTTCGGCCAATGTGGGTATGTGAGAAAGCTTGCCAGTAGCTTCTCTTGGGTCGGTGGTTCTTTCCGGGCTTTTCCCGGGTTCTTCCTCCACCATTTATACTGGCCGCCATGTATAGCCTATCTTGTGCTGAAAAATGGCGTTAAACCCTACAACAAGAACAACAACCTATTTTCAGGCAGTAGATTGCCTCCCACTAGATGGTATACAGTATCTCCCTAAAAGAACATTTATTTTCAGTTTAAAATAATTTTAAAGCACGAAGTATCTGTCAAATAATGTATAGAGGTGTATTTAAATAATTTCAAACATGATATGCAAATTATGTCTATGATCAGCTTGAAAGATATAAACGTTTCATACGTTGTCACTAAACATGTTTTTGTTTAAAATTAAAAACACAGAGCGGGAAGTAACTCTTACGTAGAGAATGCATTAACCACCATAATACTTAAATACTCAATATGCAACCATTTTTAAACACCGTTTCTCCCTCTTTATATACATTTTTGTCAAGAATGCATCATTTCTTGTTGTATGCATAAGAGGACGATTCTACCTCAGTAACATATTTTGCGAACCAGAGATTATATTATAGTATGTTTTGGCATGAGCTGCTGGTCATTTTCTCCTAGATCTTTATTGATTTATTTTTCTATTTGTTTAGCAAAATATTCTTAGTGTGGAAGTTTATTGGAAATAAGTTCATGCATGGTCCACCTTCTACAGTAAGTGCTATCTCATTTTGTTCAGAAAAATTAATAATGGGTTTAAGAATAGGCATAATTTAGGTTGTTCACGCAGTGGTGTTGGTAGGTGGTGGTGTGACTGTAATGGGGATAGACAGAATGCAAACGTTCGATAGCTTGTGAACAAAACATTCAGTTTGCTGCTATTAGTAGAGAGTAAAATGAAAGAATCCAAATGTACTTTGATGCTTAGCTTATATTTGTCACCCATCACTCTTGAGTAATGCAATGTACCCAAAAGACGGACAGATATTTGGCTCCAAAGGATTACTCGATGTAATATTCCAAACATAGATAAATGCCTTTGTCAACACCGTTCTATCAAACGTTTAACATAAAACGCAAATTTCATGCAGATACATGGAGTCAAAAGCAGACAAAGGTGATTGTCAAAGTCCAAAGGTCATTTTTTGTTCTCTTTTCAAGCATTAAATAGAGATTATCAGGTATTGTTCTTTAGATATTGGATATAAATAGTTTGAACTTCATGGTTTAATAGGGTTTTACATATAATTTTGTCGATCATTTGTTTGTCGCCGCTCAGAATGGGAAGCTTTTAACAAGGCCAGCTCAGGAAAATCTATGCGTCTTCTTGAGAGTTCCAAGTGTTGCGACTCTGTGGTCACAAACTAAGTAACAGAAAGAAGCAAGCCCAGCAATTTTTGTACAACATAACAAATATATTAATAATCAAAATAATAAATGAAAATGTGAGAGGAACTTATAATATTATGGTGTGAATTCAAAATAATCTTGACAAAGTTCTATGAAAGTCCTAAATGAATGAAAAGTTCTGTATACATTTCAATCCGCAAATGTACTGGTCAGCCAAGAATTGTCACGATGGCACCGTCGAGAACTCCTTCGTATAATTCACAACAGTTCCAGAATTGTATTAGAGCCCATATAATGAGCACTTTGTATTTCCACTGAACAGTCCAAACAAATGTTTTCCTCTTAATACTATCTAAGTACAACATAAAACACGTCTGCAGACTTACAACAAGAACACAAAAAATGGGAATGACTCCAAAATCGGAATGAATCTGATTCCTGAGTTCACTCTTTTGATACATCTAATACTACGTCTCTTATTTCACAATATGCCCCAAGTGACAGATCACACTACTCATTTTGCGTCGACCTTCTAAAAACGTTGACGCTCCATAAGCCAATGGAAAATTAATCCAATGGCGCCATTAAGATTATTATCAATAATTATCAACACATACGTTAGTATCTATTTATAGACCCTATGTGATATTATGTTCTTGACAGTCATCGGGCACGTAGGCAAACCTAACTAAATATATACTGCACAACTTACAGCCATGAACACAAATTAGCTAAATTATGTACCAGGAGTAACAGAGATTATAGAGATGCATAATACAAGATTAACGTGACATTCTTCTATCAAACAGGACTTAAAAACAGACCTATTGCTGACTTATAATGCTTTGGCTTTCAACAGAAGATACAAAATAGTAACCAAGTTCTAGCAATTTTTGTTTGTGTTTTATCATAAAACGAGTATTAGTAAACGTTTAAAATGCAGATGCTCTCAAGGGGCTTGCCCCCCCCCCCAAATCATATTATGGAGACCACCCCTCAAACCCCTTGTATGCCTGTTTACAACCACCCTCACAATCTCCAACCCGACAAGATATTTCTGGATCAGCTCCTGTTTAATCAAATCATACTGATAGTAAACTTCGTCAGAATGTCAAAATAAATTCCCATTTAGAATATAAATGACAGAATAATGTATGCATTATAGTATGTATACCCCAGGAAACTCTTATCGATTAAATAACCTAAAGTCGGATATAACATTTAATCCGTCAGTTATGAGAACACTACTGAAATTAACTTAAGACACCTCCACATATACTCACAACAAACAAGAGAAAGAGAGAGAGAGAGAATATCAGATTGTTCGAATATTTACTCCTCAGTAAGTAATTGATAAAGTGCTTGATGGACTAAGTTAGAATGTCCTATTTGAAATGTGTTTTCACTCTTTTAAGAACTAAACTGTTGGACGAAGACATATTTGCTCCATTGTATGTGACAAAAGGCAATATTGACACGCACACAGGAAGTGTTTGACCTGGCCATGTGATAGATATTGGCTAAATGGCCATTAACCTGTAACTAATAAGCTGACTGGAAAAAATGAATCACAGGGCCATACATTAAAATCATTTTTGTATCACGGAATTGCTTTATTCCGTGTATATACGAGCAAATCACGCAAGTTCAGCACACTTGAACTACTTGCACAATATATTTAAATATTTGTTTGATTTATTGAGGAATGTCTTGCGTATGACAATAATTTTGACTAAAATGTAGAAAAGCATTTAAAATGTAAGCTAGCAATCTGATGCTTTCAGAAATATATTAATGATAAATTATCAAAACCGAACATCGGATACGCACAAACAAACGCGGATTGCTCCATTTGGACGGCTCAAGAACATTGTGGAACCAAGAGCCGCATCCTGCAATAAAGCATTATTTAATATCTTTGGTTACTTGAAATAACGCCATTATAGCGCGACAACGTCGAAGTTGACTTTTAAGCTGAAACAATAGTTTTCTAGTAGATAATTTCTAAAGCAAACAAGATAAGTTCAACCCAATATATATATATATATATATATATATATATATATATATATATATATATATATATATATATATATATATATATATATATATATATATATATATATATATATATATATATATATATATATATATATATATATATTGTTACGTATATGTAATTAAATTACTTGTGTGTTAGTTTTAAATTCCCTTTTATTTTATTTTTATATCATTACATGTTATTGTAATAACTTTATTCACTGGATTTGACATTTTTGTAGAAAAATTCAGTTCAGTTCTTTTACCTGATTAAAACGTAGTAGATTACTACACTATAATTTTAGATGACCTAGTTCTTGACCTTGGTTCCGATTTTGTAAACACTGAATGAAAATAATTGGTCATTACCAAAAACATGTTCAACCCAAGTGTTAGTCTGTTGTAAACAGTTTTTTTTTTTTTTATTTTTTTATTTTTAAATTCATTTCCAGTGTGGGAATTAGTTTCTTAGATAGGGCTATTCTAGCCTACGTGATAATTGACATATTTTTTACTGAGCTGTTCGGACAATGTAAGTGGTCACGTGACCCATCACGAGTGTCAAAATGACGTATCAGTTGGGCCTATTAACCCCTGTTATTATAGATTTAGTTCAGTTGTAAAATAATACCTTGAGCCTGAAAGGTATTCCTGTTGTTGCCATTTGATTTGAGTTTTTTGTTTAAAATAGTTTATTCACCCTAGAAAATATCTTCTTCATCGAAATTCTTAGACAAAGACATTTACTAAAAATTATTCGGAATTCTAAAGTCGGAAATTATATTCTTGGTGACAAAACAAGGAACTGTTAGACACATCAACACAAACTGGTTATAGAGGACGTCATCGCCTTCCATATTGGAACTTCATCGAGATTCGAACTTGGATTCAATTAGAACTGTTTAGTGATAGGACTTATATTTTTGAGTTCTAGGATTAATTTTTGGATTAGATTCACAAACCGTAAGTCCTATTTCATATTTTTACCTTGTTTTCTAAGGAAATAAATTATTCTGTTAAATTGACATAGCTTGTTGACTTCACTCTTTTCTTTTTTACTTTTGTACGAGCCTACACGTAACTATATATATATAT
>JAECUM010034259.1:0-21696 GCA_016617855.1 Megalonaias nervosa
ACTTTTCAAATTCCAAAACGTAGCATTGTCCTTTATATTTCTGGCCTACATAATTGCATTGTAAAGCTAAATCTTCAATAATATAATATTCAGACTGCTTTCTATGAATTGTATATTTTCCTGTATATATTTGCCAATTGATTTACGGTGATAGACAGCCTAATAAAGTGGTACGTCCCAGACACAATGATGTGTGCCATTATTTCCCTATGATGGTTTCAGACTTATTTCATGAAGAAAATAATGTACAAGCAGCAAGTAAAATATTCAGGTCACTGATTCTATTCTTAAAACACGAAATTGCTATTTACAGGCTATTGTTTAAGTTTTGAAATACAAGTCTGTATGTTTTTATCAACAAATAATAACTTGTGGAAATGGGGCAGTGATAGTTGCTGACTTACTCAGGAAAGGATTAATAATGGTCAATCAGCTATTGAAACACATGCCTGTGAATGGCCAAGAGTTTGTTTGTCAGCGCAGTTGATATGAACACCAGGTACTTGATGGCATGATGCTTACATTTCGCTTTGAGCTATCACACTTTACTGGAACTAATCTGGCTAAAGCAAGGGAGCATCTCATAAACTATGGTCACTCAGTGGACTTCTGAAAAATTAAAGGGCAAAGTTGTTTTTGCTTTCCTAACAGAAGAAGGCAAAGTTTACATTTTTTAGGTGTCTTTGTTGCCCACTTTGCCTGGTAACATGACTCTTGTGTTTGGCTTGGATTAAGTTAATATGAACATATGAGTTGGGCTGTATTCTGGCTTGTCACAGAAGCTTAGACTGCCTAAGGGGAATTTCTTAAAACCTTGAATTCCATCTGGGAACAAACACCCTCTCTTTTAGTTAATCCAATCAAGATTGCTTTCTCTGACCACCAAAACTTTTGTAACAAACCCATTGAAGACAGAATAACTCTCTCTGGACCACAGTTATTAATAACTATTCTGGAAAATTCCATTTTATGACACATGTTTCAAATAGTCCAAGATCTTCCAAAATATTTGCTCTGGCTTGTCTCAACCCTGTTTTTCCCTACACTTAACCATACATTGACTTATCTGTTGGACTGTTATCAAACGGACACGAAGTTCAATTCATGACCCAAGCAGAGCATATCCCATCCCTCGCAGGCTGAGATTTGATTTATTGCAACCCTAGCCCATATGTCGGTCTTAATGGTTATGTTTCACTCCGACTATGACAGAATGTACTGTGAAATTATCTCTACAAAATTTTGCCCCATTACATATAGCAACCCCAGTCAAAATTACAAAGTCATCATATTTGCATTTTAATGAGTGATTCTTATAGAGCTCATTCAGACCTTTTCAGAACAGTTTTAATTTTTGAAATATGTTGATTAGTTCAAAAGTTATGACTGTTTGAATATTGGCAAAAATTAGCTTTTCAGTGAATTTTTGCCTTATTTAAATGCATGTTTAATTCCTTTAAGTTGTGCACCTGACACATTTAATAAAATAAGTATATCTATCATAACTTTTGATCTAAAAAAGATATCTCCATGAAACTTGGCAGTCTTATAGAATTTTGCCTGTAGAATTCAAATATCTACAGTAAATTAAACTATGTCCACTAGATTTCAGTGTAGGGAAGAAAATAAGGGGTTAAAATCTTTATTTTTTTCTACCAGACAATTCAGATACTGGATAAGATATTTCTTAACAAGTCATTTAATTCAGAAGAAAACATTGGCATACATTGTACACAGTTCATCAAATTTTCTATGCTCTGAGAATGCCCACTGACGTCCAGAATTTAGACATTCTGGAAGCATTCCAGTTGCTATGACAAATTTAGGCTTAACTTCCTGAACATCATCTCTGCTGGGCCATATAAAAACTCCTGCTTTCTTACATGGTGGCATGAATTTAACTTTCAAATTATTATTATTATTGTCACTTTTAATTTTATGAACACATCCAGGGTACCAAGCATCCTAGTATGCTACTATAACATAACCATTTTCCTTAAGCTGGTCTAGAACAGGCAAATGCACACACATTTCTGGTGTTCTTTATGTTTAAGACGCAAGACTTTTCCACCATGGCGTGCACTCTTCCACAATGATTCTTTTTCTGTGGGAGTCATACTGTCATACCGCTCCTTCATTCTGAGACAGTTTCTCTTGATTAGTTGAATGGAGGGGTGGTGCTGCATGGAGGCATTTGATCTATGCTTCTGACTGCTGTCAAGATCACCAAAGTGGTGTTCACAGCCAAGATTGATCACTTGCACAAACCGTGTCCTCATCATTGTCTTTGGATTGGCTGCTTTGCTGTACTGCCCACCAGGCAAGAAATTAGAGAGTTGTTTTTCAATAGTTCTACCATTGACTTACACATTGAAGTAATAACTTGATTCAGTAATTTTCTGTCAAATTTTGCTCAATTGCAATGTCATACACCTCTCCCAACCAATGCTCATCACTTTCAGTCAGTTTGGTCAGAGTTTAAATCTGCATCTGCAGATAGAATTTTTTTTGTTCGGTGCATGTACAGTTCTGATGACTGTCTGGAAATCCAGGCGATGTTCTAGAATCTCAGTCGCTGTTTGGAATAAACCTTTGAACCTATTACCTCGATAGTTTCCGACTGTCAACTTGATTCCTGGAATAAAATATTTGTACCTTTAAATTAAAAAAGAACTGAAGGCAAAATAATAAAAGATTTGAAAGCAGTTATACCAATTATTCCTAGCATGTCAAGTTTTGTGGTTGCAGTCTTTGCGAGTTATTTGGTTAAATTTCGTTTACAGAGATTTTATTATTAAATTGTTTAAACGTCATTTGCATACAATAATTTTGCATTAATTTGTATTTAGAAGCAAGTTTTGAAGAAGAAAAGTAAACTGTAAAATAATTCGAGAGTAAATCTGTCAAATCTACGTATACATGTCAACATGAGGACGATCATTTATATGATAAAATTTATGCTATATTTCACAAAATATTTAATAAAAAAATAAATAAATATACAAAATAATTACCTTCCGATACAAAACATACTAACAGTGTACATAAATCACAGCATTTATCTTGTGATCACCGAGTTTTCACATTTATGTTATGTTTATCACGAAACCAATATGGCGACTTCGTCTAAGTGTCTTATGGAGGTCAACTTGGTGAAAGGCGTACTTTCAAAATTAAATGCGGGTACTTAAATGTTCCGAAAAACAAATTTGGTATTGAAAGAAAGATTAGAATGTGTATTTTGTAATGGTATATTGAAAATTGAAATATATTGTTTGTGAGTTGAAAAAAATTAGTGAGACTTTAGGGACTATTTTCTCAGCACAGGGTCATTATATGCAAATTTTCAAAACACCATCGGAAACGTCATTAATTCCCCATTCAGTTGACGAATACCTCATTAATATTCATGAGGTTCTAGTGACCCACTTTTGCAAAACAAACACACTGGTGTCAACCCGTGCACACAGGAGATAGCAATTAACTGAGTGAGAGCCATCAATTTTGATAACTGATTGATAATTATATGACCATATGGTTATACAATAAAACATACATATTAATGAAATTTATATACTTTTGCAGATAATTTAAAGCCCTTTTAAATAAAGGTTATTTCATAAAAGTGTTTTTATCAATATTAATTTTAATACATTTAGCACACACAGTATAAGAAAAAGTATTTTCACCAAGTTTACTGATAAAGAATAGGCACTATCTGGAGCTGCTGTTACATAGTTATTGCTTATTTGCAAAAGGAGTTAAATGAAGTATATGACACGATCTTTATAGCACAACAAGTCCTTCAGATTTTGATGGATTGCCATGAGTCTAGGTTAATATTAGAGTTGAAATGAATAATGGAACATTTGGATCAGAACACTTTTTTTGTGAATAAAGAGTAGTGTTACATCTAGGCTCGTACAAAAGTAACAAAGAAAAGAGTGAAGCCAACAAGCATTGTAAAATTTAACAAGTAATTTATTTCCCTTGAAAAACAAGGTAAAAATAAGAAAATGAAAAACAGTTTGAACCCCGATGAAGTTCCAAGATGGAAGGCGATGACATCTTCTATAATCTGTTTTGTGTTGATGTGTCAACAGTTACTTATTGAATCACCAAGAATAATGATCCTGCTTTAGGATTCCGAATAATTTCCAATAAATGTCTTTGTCCAAGAATTCGAATGAGCACTAGTATTTTCCAGTTATAATGAATTATTAATTCCCAAAAATAGAAAAATTCAAATTAAACAGGCAACAAAAGTACCTTTGAGCTCCAAAGGTATAAAATTACGACTGAGAAAAATCTGTGAAACTGAGTTTTAACCCGAACTGAAACGCAATTCAGACCCTCGTGATGGAGTCACGTGATCACTTAGACGGAACAGCACAAAAAGACTATAAGCCAATTATCACGTATGCCATGGACGGCTTTGACTCTACTGAACGAATCTTACTATAAGATTGGATAAAAAAAAATAAAAAAAGGTTGTTTACTACCAACTCGAAACTAGCTCTGAATCTAGGTCACCAATTGGTACAATGTTTCAAGCTACTGCTTGTTTATCAGGCTAAAAAGAACTGAACTGAATTTTCTGGAAAAATGTCAATTCCAGTGAATAAAGTTATCATTACAATAACATATAATGAAATAAAATAAAAATAAATAAATTTAAAACTAACAAACAAACAATTTAATTACGTATACATAACAGTAGAGATTCAGCATTAAATATTCATTTGTTTATCTAAAACCAGACTAAGCATTTGATCATGTTGACCACATGCACATCTTTTTGTATTTAAAAAGGGAAAAGTATAAATAACAATCTTTCCACTTTCTACAATCAAGACGATTACTAAATTAGGCAATTCAAAATCTGACACCTTGTTGATTCTGTGCTAATTTTCTTGTACCAGTATGTTTAGCCAATCTTAACTTCTGTCAATGTACAGAAATATCCCAAAGTTTTTTCCCATGTTTGATTTCTCACTTACTGATCAATTAATGGTCAGTTTTACACAGTGCTTCTCTGTTGCTTCACTTCCTGACTGCTTGGAACCAGTTTTGAGGGTGTAAACTTTTTTTTTTGTTGGTCATATAGTATATAGGCTACTTTCATTAACGATTGGTGGTTATTATTTATCATTGACTGGAATAGGTTTATAATTCTATCAACCCCTTCAACCATTCAGAATTAAAATTGGCCTACATGCTGCAAGACATAAAAAGCAAGATATAAAACAGGGGTCATGTCAAGATCAGTAATCCTTTCAGCAAAATAATGTAATTAGAATTTGCACACTGTTGGATTAAATACCTGCAATCTTGTAATTCTGTCTCGATTGTATCTTTTTTATATTCAAATTTTAAACAATAAGTGAGTCTTCGACTGTGTGAATCAATTGTCTTCAGCCTTTTGCACTCAGGTAAAGTTACATTGAAAGTCAGATTTGTTTGGTTTTTATTGTGAACAATTACTTCCTTTAGAATTTATCTTTTGATAGTCCATGCATTTACCTGAACAATTTTCAAAACTGACTTGTTTTTTTTTACCCATAGTCTGTCTTCAACATTAAACATTTTGGTTTTGCTACATTTGAAGATAAGCAAGGAAAACAACACCTGTGTTTATTTCATTATTTATCTGTAGCCAAAACTAATTGATTCAAGATGTCTAAAATGTACTTTAGTTAGATTTTAGACAATGTGAGTTCAGATTCTTTACACTAATGGGGAGGTGGGGTGGGGTGGAGTTGCCAATAATTACCAAGGTAGACCAAAAAAAAAAGAATAGAAGTATAATTTGACAGCTTTATGAACATCAATGAATTTTCAAATTCTGTCCAAATACATGTAACAAATATTTGAATAGGAAAATGTATTAATCATTTAAGCTCCGATAAATTATTATGGTCATCACCTGATATATATGTGGAATAGTCACTTTCCTTCTCCAATTTGTGTTAGAGTTATTGCCCTTTTTCTTGGAACTTAAGGAAGTATATGACACAATTTTGTTAGCACAACAAGTCATAAGTTGTTTTTATGGATTAGCATAAAACTTAGTAAATATTATGGCCATCATCAGAAGAGGCACATTTTGACAAATTACTTTGGTCCAGCAATTCGTTGGAATTATTATACATGGTCTTGTAGCTAATTGCAGTGTATGACACAGTCTCGTCACCACTAGTCCTGTCTTGTAGCTATATGAAGTGTATGACACAGTCTCATCAGCACAACTAGTCCTGCCATGTAGCTAAATACAGTGTATGACACGTCTCGTCAGCACAACTAGTCCTGTCTTGTAGCTAAATGCAGTGTATGACACAGTCTCATCAGCACAACTAGTATTGTCTTGTAGCTAAATGCAGTGTATGACAGTCTCATCAGCACAACTAGCATTGTCTTGTAGCTAAATGCAGTGTATGACACAGTCTCATCAGCACAACTAGTCCTGTGGTTTACTTTCAGCTTTTTATCGATCATTGTGAAACTTGGTGCATATTATGGTCATTGTTTAAAGATGTACATATTGACAAATCTTTGTGCTTCCTTGAGTCTTGTAGGACTTGCAGTTGAATGATGTGTAAGACAGTATTCATTTCTGCAACTATTCTTGCAGATTTTAGGAGATGGCTTTGAAACTTAGTATATATGATGGTCATCAACAGAAGATGTGTGTGTTGTCAAGTTGTTGTGCTGAAATTATTTTGAGATGACTTATGTGCATTTTGTTTTTATTTTACTAGAGAGTTATCAACATAATGACAAGTTTGGATGTGGGAAAGTAGGGGCATATTTACATGAGCCAAGTGCTCACTATTCCTTGAGGTTTGTTATTCAAAGTTGTGTCATACTGAATGGCCATCATTCACATATTTTACATCTTACAAGATTCCATTATCTTTTGTATTAAAGTGGAATATAAATGAAATATATGACAACCTCAGCTTCAATGTTTATACTTCTACAAGACTTTCAAGTCTCATGTCGAATCATTTAAGCATGGTGTAGATTGTGGTTTTAGAAAGATATAAAAAGCAGTTATAGTAACTCCACTTACTTGGCAACTAAGAACTGAATGTTTCATTAAGACAGTAACAGTTTAATTAACAGATTTATGGTCTCCATTCATTCACAGAAAATAAAAGGTTTCCACACCCCATCTAGGTGAAATGGTAAAATCACACACTGTAAACTTTGAGTGACTCCATTTGGCTAATCTGGTGACTTGTTAAAAAATTAGAGTGATATGTTTGAATAGTCTTGTGAATTGTAATGAAATGTTCTCATTTGTGTCTTTTTCCTCATTATTTTTAGAACTCTTAGCAGTGGTATATATAGTACTTAAACAATTCTTAGAGGAGTCATGCACTTTTACTGGACTCATTTCCAATATAGGGTAGGAGTGAGGTAGGAAATGGTGGGAATATTTACGTGAGCAAGCTGCTCACATTTCATTTTTTAAAAATGGATATATTGTTCCAGTAATGTGCAACTACTTTGTGACAACTAGAGCTGAAATGACTACCAGATGTTCCTATTTGAATATTCATTGAATATATATGGATAGGATCATATCTTCGTTGATGTTAATAAAGGTGTCAAATCCATCCTCTTTTTTGTCTGTGTTGGTATATATTTACACCAGTCAAGAATGTGTTAAAAGTGGTGATAAAAACCCAGAAAACAAAGAACAATGCTATTTTAGGGTCAAAATAATTTAATTAAATCTGGAAATCTTGATGGCAGGTCTCTGAAATTTGCTGTACTAGTACCTTCTGGACATGCAGATGAGACTATTCTCCTGCAAATCCAGCATTCCCAGGCTAAAACTTTTTGGCTAAAAAGCTAAAGTTATCAGCCCACCAACATGATAGAGCGATCTCCCCTTGATACATCGATTGGCCCCAAATCCCATGAATATTCCAGTTACTACTTCCACTCATGCTTGGTAGCATGGTCTCTACAGACAGAAAGGCCTCGCAATCCACATACAAGTATTTTGGAAGTTTTCTACTGTAAAGCAAGTTGTATGTGTTTCATCTTTGAAGGGATATATACTCCATATATAAAATTCCAACTTTCCTTTTGTTACTTTGTTCAATAGCAGAGTTTAAGTATCATCACTTTAACTTCCTCATACACTTTGTCACCCTTTGTACATACCTAAACAAGGCAATGATGCATTATTTAAAGATGTGTTGGTCTGGTGTGTGATATAGAAAAATCATTTAATATTGATATTACCACAATGGTCATATACATACAGGTAAGTTTTCTATATTAATCTAGTCTTTGTGTCCACTTTTGTAGTGATGTACATGACGTTTTACTGGTTTTCCAGTATAGGCCGTAATTGGCTTTTCCTACAGGTAACTGTTATGGCTCGAAGTCTTAAAATATGTAACAGAAAGAAAGTGAATCCTACAATTTAAGTTCAACAGAAAATTCATTTCTCTAGAATATAACATGAAGATTTAAAAGACAGTATTGTATTAAATCCCAAATAATCCTAACTGTCCTATCACGAGTCCAAAAGAAGAGAATGTTCTCAGTGAATTCCACTAATCTTGAATGTCCTGATATACCACAATGATATTATCCAGAATGTCTTTGAATGAGTTCTCCATAATCCCAAAGTAGTGTTTAGTCCAAAAAGTTAATGAGCACTTGAATTGTTTTGATATACCACAATTATGCACTCAAGAATGTCTTTAAATGAATTAACAATAGTTCCAAAATATTGTATTAATTGAAAGTCAATGAGCACTTAGTAATCCTAATGAATAATTTAAATAAATAATTCCTCTCAAATTATATCTTTACACAACATTAAACTCTGATCATAAATTCCAAATGAATGATATTAAAACAATTAATAGTTGTTTTATTTATCAAATCCCCAGTTTATACAGACTGTCACCTGATCTGTGATGCAACAGAATGTTCCGGAAAACTGAAACTTCGACTGGAAAATTCCACTAACTCTTGAACTCAGAATCTAATAAATACCATGTTTACTTCTTTTAATCATGACAAAAGCCAAGTAGGCAGCTCCACTCACAACCCTCATCCATAATCATGTTAGAAGTCTGATACACAATATAAATTAAACATACATAACAGTAACATTGTCTTACAATTGATATTATGATATTATGGGTGTCCACTTCTGTTATGTATACCAATATTATGTGTATTATCATTCATAATTATAATTTGTAAGGGTTATTTAATTAATAATATTTTAAATACTAAATTTCTGTTCAATTGTAAGTTTGCATTGTAACATGAATCATGTGTCAAATGTGTAGATTCATTCATAAAGTTCCAAGGCTGAAGTGTATTCTTTCTCGAGTAAACATCACGTGATGCAAATGGTTTTCCAACAAGGCCAAGCTAACTTAATTTTTGATTACCTAGTATAACCCATGTGACTCATTTTATTGATTGATATTATGAATGCGTATTGGAAGTACATTTTGATTTTCATCATATGCTATCCATTCCTCCATTAACAGAATCCACAGGAAGTAATTGGAAATCATGAACAATGCCCCTTTCACATGCTGTCATTAACACATGCACACTCTTTCACTTAAATTAGTTTTAAATTTTCTGCCAAGCAAGGATGGTTCAAATGCGACAGTCTTTTCAATGAGCGATCATCACAAAATGCCTGGAAAATGCACATTCAGCAATAGTTGGCTACAAAACAAAGGCTTTAAGAGGCTGAGGAAGGATACAACCTGATGGCACAGAGTGCTATGCATAGTATACAAGAAGACCATTGATGTTACAGGAGTGGGCATTGCTGCTCTAAGTAGCCAAGCAATAGGAAAGAAACACTTGGAACTAATGAAAAAACACGAGCCCGCTGTTTTGGTGTAAGTGTTCATACATCTAATTCTTTGTCATTACTGTCAACTACATCAGAAAAACTGGTTTCAAATTTGTCGTTGGTTCAGCAACTTTAATGATTAACAATAGGGTGCAGTGTTGATGACAGGTTTTATGCAAAACAGTGATGTGTTGAAGGTTTAAATATTATAACTTTAAAAGTAGTAAATAGTCATGTTAGTTTTGCCTTGTGCAGTGATAGTGGTGCTTTTTTTTTGTTAGTGTTTCCAGACAGCAAAATCACTCAGCATTATAGTTGCAGTGATGGGAAGACTGCTTACCTTATAACTTGTGGCATCTCCCCTTACCTCAAAGACTTGATTAAGAAGAAAGCCAGAGAAGGCAATAATTATGTATTACTCTTTGTTGAGAGCTTGAACAAAGATCTGCAGGAGAAATAGATCGAGTTATACATACAAATCTGGGATGGAGATACTGTCTTCTCACACTTCTATGACAAAGTTTTTGGGGCATGCTACAGCAGATGACATCCGCAACCAGATTAATTTAGTATTTACAGACCTGGGAAACAGAAACCTTACTCAGCTTTCAGTGGATGGCCCAGATGGACACTGATGTGTATGAAAGCATGATTGAAAAGATGACAAGCAGATGGTTAATTCAGACATGCAGTTGTGGGCTGCATGTGGTGTACAATGCTTTTCGCACAGAATGTGATGCTGCTGAATGGGAGATAGGGTTTTCTCAGCAGTCTCTTTAACGTCTTCTGTGATGCACCTCCACAGTGAGAAGACTTCATTCAGATTACAGGGTCCTCTACTTTTCCGCTGAAATTTCTGCAAGCATTGGTAAGGAGACTAATCTTATTTTTCATTTGCATTTTGATTTCAGATAATTAAATAACCTAGGGGAGTGATTTCCTCTGTGATGCACCTCATTTTCCCCCGGATGCTCCCCACACGGCCAATCTTCAGATCAACTAAAGGCTCCATCGTCTTTGCTAAATCTCACTGACAAGAGAAGACTCGGCCTTCCGAGCATCAATTGAGGAAATCTTTCATTTGTTGCCACCAGAGTTTTTCTGTCTTTCTCCTTCTCTGTCAACAGGATGGTCCAAAGTTCCAGCATTTGTTGACATGCTGATCAACAAAGACCATCCAGTGTTCAACTGTTATCACTCCAGTCTAGTGGCTGACTATCACTCCAGTCGAGTGGCTGACTATCACTCCAGTCAAGTGGATGACTATCACTCCAGTCGAATGGATGACCTGAAGAGCATATACACATAGCAGCCATGGGAATGCTAAAGCCCTCGTCAGTAAGCACCTTATGTGCCATCTTGCATAGTGCAGTAGGGACTACTTTTCTCTAGTACATATCCTATAACCTGCTACCAATATCAGGAATTTGACAAAGTTATGGAGGATACAGTGGCCCTATTCTGTCACTGTTGGACACTGCCGTCTGAATCTGACTGCATGAAGTCAGCAACAAAGTTGATCCTGCCTATTATGTTGAGTTATGGGCCCTCAGCAGTATCCACATAGTATGAGCACTGGGGGAATGGGGGATAGGGGATGATCTAATATCACCTATTTCTTCCCCATATATGTACACAGACTTACACTGGGGAAAGTCAGCAAGTTGGTGGAGACACACTGTATAGTACCACGACAGTTCTATGCCACTCTATGGCTAGTTAGTGTCTTGTGCCCAGTTTCGTATAATGGACCCATGGAAGCAGTTTGCATCTATTTTTCCAATGAACTATCTCAGCATGAGAGTCCTTCACTGTTGGGGTTTTCCCTGTGTGAAAGCAGACATCAGTGTCCTAGGTCACCTATTTATGAGGCCATTGCAATGATGCTGTTGTACTAGTGGCGACTGAATCTTTGCTCCTTGAAAGAAAAACCCCAAAAACAATGAATATGAAGTCCTATATCAGGAATGGGAGAGCCTCACTTGGCTTACCTGGGTGGTCCCTTGCTGGTACAACCTTTGAATTGATAGTTTGTACAGTCATGAGCACAACAGGCTGGGGTGCGCATCTTCCATCATTCCATTAGGACAATGGATAGTGGCTTACTCTGGATCATATATTGCATATCACTATGAAAGTCATATGGAAAGCATTCCATTGGTGACAGGAGAATCTACATGGAAGGGCATTCTCATTCTGTGCAATATCTCCAGTGTGGTGAATTATCTCAGAAGGCGATTGGAAACAATGTCCTCAGAACCTTTTATTTGGGAATTTCTAAGCTGGTGTCTTCAGTGACAAATCCACATACAATTTTGTTGTTTCCAGACCGGTTACAGGTATTAGCATACATGCTGTCCCAGAAGAATAAATTAATACAAGCAGAATGGCCTTTTCATCCCTTGGTTTTCACTTGCATATGTGCCTTTTTGGATTGACCAATAGTGGATCTATTGGTGAAGTTGGGATTGCAAAACTCCCAACCTTTCTCACCAGCCCCAGATCTGAAGGCCTGGACAGACATTGCTCTTACAAAGATTGGAATGGTTTAGATGCGTATAAACTTGCTCCAGCATGCCTGTTTCCGAACGTTATACAGAAAGCAAGAGAATCAGTGTTGCCTCATCCAGATTGCTCCACTCAAGTGGGAAAAATTGTGGATCAATAATGCTATCAATATAGCGGCTGAAATCCCCAGGAAAAATATATTTTGTCATCAGCTCAAGCAACCATGATGGTAGCCATTCCATCCCAATCTAGAGTTGTTGAACCTGCACATCTGGATCAAATTAACACTCTACAATGGTGGAGAAAATCGCATGAGCAAAACAGTCCTCCACCTAAAGTATACAAGGGAAAAGGAGAATTTTCACAGAGTGGTGTGAGTGCAAACACATTGCACCACTAATCACATCAATACCTAAGGAACTTACTTCCTACTTTGGCTCATTAGTGAAAAACAGTACCAATTGCAACAAAAGGCTACTGTTAGACAATCTCTGACATGCTGAGTCATCATGGAAGATAGGATATCAAACAAGACCTATCCTGTCTGCTGTTGTCAGTATCAAATACACACATCCAAAGGTGTTGGCTTTGTGTCAAAAGTGGATCTGTCATGGGTACTAACCTAGCTGAATAAAACTGTATGAACCACTCTTGAGGGCTTCATTGGCACACTTCTCAAATAAAACCTGCTTCCTACTTGCACTAGCTGTGGTAGGCAGAATCAGCAAGACATGCGCTGTAATAGATGACCGGAACTACTTGCAGTTCTGTCAGGATGGGACAGTATAACTAATGACGGCCCCTGCTTTCATTGCCAAGAGCAGGCTCCCGTTCATGGAGAATCAGACTTGTATAGTGAAATACCTGTCTGCTAATGATATTTCATCCCAAGGTTGTCTACAGGATCCGATGCGAGGTCTGAAGTACTTAAAAAGGGACCGAGCCATTGCATCAAAGGAGGTCACACTTCTTCTTACTGCTCAAAGAGGGAAAGAACAACATACCTTCACAGACACTTTTGTCCTGAATAAAATGGATTATTTGTTCCTCATATTGGGAAATAATCCCAAATCAATGAAATTGCTAAACATTTCAGCTCATGAAGCTAGGGCAGTCACTACAAGTATTGCATTTTAGCAAAACTGTTACCTAACTGAATTTATTGATGCCTTGGGATGGAGGTCAGAATCCACTTTCTCCAGCTTTTTTCTCATAGATCTTTCATCCCAAAAGGTTCAGCTCAACCTGATAACTGCGATGCAGCAGGATACCTTCCTAGAGATGGCGTCTTTGGGGTAAGGGATGTAACTTGCTCCACCTCTTACCTATTCTTATAGGGTGTTATTATCGGTTATGTATTTGAAGAAGAAACAAATTTTTTCTAGTAAAATTTGTTGTTTCAATGATACCTAATCATAATTCACATACACCAACAAGCCTCCCTCCAGTTACATTGATATGGAGATTGTACCTTCCGCTCCAGTAGTAACTGAAACATTCATGACATCTGGTGTCGATCACTCTAATGGCCACTTATTTGGGCTGATAGATAACTTTCAGCTTTTTAGCTAAAATGTTTTAGTTTGGGAGGACAGAATTTACGAGGAATTAGTAGTTTTTCTAAGGTATTATGATACTATAAGTATTATTGAAAAAACATATTAGTATTTGACTTTATCTCATGCTCTTGTTTAAGCTGAAGTCTATGTTTATGTAGCCTGTCACTTAAGAAATGAGGGGGAGTTTTGTCTTGATAGATTGTATATTGAAAGTTTTATCAAAGTAACAAAATTATTTGAAAATGGTATTGTAATTGGTACTCTTATTACTCTGAACATTTGACCCCAAGCAAGGGACACTAAGGGAGGGACCCCCCCCCCAAAAAAATGAATGTAAAATATATGGTTGACATTATCTGCATAAAGCATATTGAAAGCTCTTTGTCTGTTTGGCATTATAATAAGCTGTTAATCTGTGTGTGAGGGTAGCCTTCTTTCAGTTTTCTTTAATATTCCTAATACCTATTTCTAGCTCTCTCCAGGATCCCATCTTGTTAAAACAGAATCAGATGCATCCAGCAGCTTCACCCAGGGGAAGAAAACTAGCTTGACCAAGGGGAATACGACTAACTTGATCCCGGGAGAAACAATTGCTACATGTAACCCATTAGATAACCTCTCAGAAGATGATCAAGAAACTATTAATTGCTTAGCAACAACTCTTGCTGCAGCAGTGTGTGAATCATATGATTCATCATTGGACAAACGGTCAGACCAAGATGAATCCGAAGAGGACTCAGAGTCAGTTTCGAATCAGACAAGTACTGTCAGAAGATTGGACCCAAACCAGGGAAACACCATTTCAGACCCTTCCCCTGGGCCTAGCAGAGCCTCAACCCAAGGGCCAGTGGGTGGTAGTGGGGATGATATTGATCTAATCATGACAGCAGAAGAGGAAAATGATGAGGATTCCGACAATAATTGGGGGCCACAAGAGGATCAGATGGATATGGACTACCACTCTGAATCATCAGCAGAGAAATTCACTAAGACTAAAAAGCGAAAGTCCATAATAGAACCTAAAACAAAGAGAAGGAAATTGAATGACAAGCCTGCAGAAGAGGGTGGTGGCATAGACGATAAGGTTGGTACCATATGTTTTTTTTTCTGTGCAAGCATCAATGATAGTTCAAATGAAGGTATACAGTTAAACCTGTCATGTAAGGCCACTGCCATGACAGATCATCTGTCTTAAATGACTACATTCTCGATGCACTGAATAATCAGGTACACATTGTTCTGACCTATAATGAGGGACCACCTATCATAAGAGATAAATATTTGCTGGCAGAAGGGGTGGTCTCCCAAGACAGGTTATACTATATAAATAAAGTAGTCCTCATTATGTAGACTTTCATCATACTGCTGGCACTCTTTAAATGTGTGTGTAGTGATGAAATTCAATAAAATGTGTGTGGTGATTAATCCCATTAAAATGTCTCTTGTGATGGATCCCATTAAAATGTGTGTGTGTAGTGATAAATCCCTTTAAATTGCATGTGTGGTGATGGAACCCATGAAAATTGTGTGTGTGTGTGTGTGTGTGTGTGTAGTGATAAATCCCTTTAAATTGCATGTGTGGTGATGGAACCCATGAAAATTGTGTGTGTGTGGGGGTGGGGTGGGGGGTGGGGTGATGGATCCAATTAAAATGTGTGGGTGGTGAAGGATCCTATTAAAATGTCTATTGTGATGGATCCCATTAAAATGCATGTGAAGTGATGGATCCCATGAAAATGTGTGTTTAGCAATGGATCCCATGAAAATATGTGTGTAGTTATGGATCCCATGAAAATGTATGTGTATAGTGATGGATCCCATGAAAATGTGTGTAGTGATGGATCCCATGAAAATGTATGTGTGTAGTGATAAATCCTTTGAAAATGTGTGTAGTAATGGATCCCATGAAAATGTGCGTTGTGATGGATTCCATTAAAATGTGTTGTGATGGATCCCATGAAAATGTTTTGTGATGGATCCCATGAAAATGTGTGTATAGTGATGGATCCCATGTAAATGTGTGTGTGTAGTGATAGATCCCATGAAAATGTGTGTAGTGATGGATCCCATGAAAATGTGTGTAGTGATGGATTCCATTAAAATGTGTGTGTTGTGATGGATCCCAAGAAAATGTGATGAATCTCATGAAAATGTATGTGTAGTGATGGAACCCATGAAAATGTGTGTGTAGTGATGGATCACATGAAAATGTGTGTGTGTGTGTGGCGATGGATATCATGAAAATACGTGTAGTGATGGATCCCATGAAAATGTGTTTTGATGGATCCCATTAAAATGTGTGTGTAAGTGATGGATCCCTTGAAATGGTGTGTGTAGCAATGGATTCCATGAAATGATGTGTGTAGTGATGGGTTCCATGAAAATGCATGTGTAGTGATGGATCCCATGAAAATGTGTGTGTGTGTGTGTGTGTGTAGTGATGGATCCCATTAAAATGTGTATGATGGATCCCATTAAAATTGTGTAGTGATGGATCCCATGAAAATATATGTATGTGTAGTGATGGATCCCATGAAAATACATTTGTGTGTAGTGATGGATCCCATGAAAATACATTGGTGTGTAGTGATGAATCCCATGAAAATGTGTGTAGCGATGGATTCCGTGAAAATGTGTGTGTAAGTGATGGATCCCTTGAAATGGTGTGTGTAGCAATGGATTCCATGAAAAGGCTTGTGTAGTGATGGATCCCATGAAAATGTGTGTGTGTGTGTGTAGTGATGGATCCCATTAAAATGTGTATGATGGATCCCATTAAAATTGTGTAGTGATGGATCCCATGAAAATATATGTATGTATAGTGATGGATCCCATGAAAATACATTTGTGTGTAGTGATGGATCCCATGAAAATGTGTGTAGCGATGGATCCCATGAAAATGTATAGTGGTGGATCCCAAGAAAATGTATGTGTAGTGATAGATCGCATGAAAATGCACGTGTAGTGACGGATACCATGAAAATGTGTGTGTGTAGTTATGGATCCCATGGAAATGTGTGTGTGTAGTGATGGGTCCCATGAAAATGTATAGTGGTGGATCCCATGAAAATGTATGTGTAGTGATAGATCGCATGAAAATGCACGTGTAGTGACGGATACCATGAAAATGTGTGTGTGTAGTTATGGATCCCATGGAAATGTGTGTGTGTAGTGATGGGTCCCATGAAAATGTATATATGGTGATGGATCCCATTACATTGGTTACATTTTGTTCTCTAGTTGCTACCTTATTTATTAACTTAATAAAAAATGTTATACAGTATGCTAGTGTTTTTATGCTCTATTATGACATAGCCATGGTGGAACCTCCTTAAGGCTTTCTCACATAGGTCACATTTATGGTTTTCCTGAACAGCGTCACAAATGGAGCTCAGAACTAATGTATTGAACTTAAAAGGTAAGGTTACAGTAGGGTAAAACTCCACTGTAACATCTTCAACATTACAATGTTTTGTTGTGATTGTTGAAGTAGAACATGACAAATTTTGAACTTTTGGATGTATTCTTCTGAAATCTTAATTAGGTATTAATTAATTAGTTAAAAGAGTCTCTTGAAACCAAAACTGCTCTACGGTTGAAATTATAACATCTCGGGTCAAACTTTAAAGGGAGAAAATCCAGGCAAAGTTGTATTATAAACTCACTGAAGTTTTTATAATGACATTTAAGAAAAATCAAATATGTATGTAAAAAAAGGCTGTTATTATATTAGTATGCTATTTACTGTTAATATATTTGCCCCTAAAAAATATATATATACCACATACATTAAAAATAACATGGCATTTAAAGTGTTGGTATAATGCAATATGATATACCAATACTATTGGTATATCAAATTGTGATCCGCCTATGGCGCAATAATACGCATATATAAACATTCTAGCGACTGTCTGCAGTTGATTCTAGATCAGTGATGAATTTCCACATATTAATCATTAGTGACTTATGAAAATAATGATAAAAAGTATTAATAATCCTCGTTTTCTAAATGAATTTAATATGGTACACCTTTTCATCACAATCCTTTCTGATTTTTGTTCCCCCTCCACTCTCATGCATAACGGACAAACTATGCAGAAATGTGGAGTGAGAGAGAAAATGAAATTTGGGCTGGATTGAAACCTTGAAATAGAAATTACACCAAGTAACCAACAAGAATATGGTTCGTCGTAACAATACATGTGCACTTTCCTTGGGATTTATCTACAGTGTTTGTCAATGATACAAAGTTGCAAACCAGGTCACCATTATAAATTCCTCGGTTACATGGTACACATACTGTGATGTATTTAATGTTTTGTTTTGTCGTTGTTTCTTAAACATTCTATAATTTTCTAAAAATCGATTATTATTAGTTAAATATGAAAATGTCCAAAGCCTCTCTCTCTCTCTCTCTCTCTCTCTCTCTCTCTCTTCTCTCTCTCTCTCTCTCTCTCTCTCTCTCTCTCTCTCTCTCTCTCTCTCTCTCTCTCTCTCTCTCTCTCTCTCTCTCTCTCTCTGGACCATCGTAGCAAGATACGGGCTAATATCTATGAAATGACGAACGTAAAGGATTTTTATTTGTGTCATCCCAGGATATCTCTGGACTTATGAATGATGGTAAAAGTTAAGTCAAACCGACCAAAGGATGTGTGTGTGTGTGTGTGTGTGTGTGTGTGTGTGTGTGTGTGTGAGAGAGAGAGAGAGAGAGAGAGAGAGAGAGAGAGAGAGAGAGAGAGTTTATTGTTGGTGGTACTAGAGCAGAATAATGACTTTGATCAACTGTAAATATATTAAAATATTTTAATTACCTCTTTTTGGTTCGTCATTTCGCTTAGTTTATATTCCACATTAATTTCCAAGCGCCGGTACGTGAATGGCAGCGTTCATGTGAATGGCGTAGCTAACTATGTGTCTTTGTAGTGCTCTACTTTTATCATTAAAACCATCTTTCATGTTTATGGCATAAGTATGTATTATATTCATTCAATCAATGTGAAGAAAAATAGAAACTAAAAAAGAAAACAATCAACTTATCAATATGCAAGGTAATTGTGAACAGCCACAAAAGGCATAGAACTACATTTTGTAGCGGACACACTCGGGAATGTGAGGCGGTTATTCACTCCGTCAGTACACAGCTGTCTGTCGTAAATCTGAACTCCGTTCAAAGGGCAAATATATGTATTTGTATGTGATATAAATAAAATATATGTAAATATTTTTATTGTTATTTTTGTTCTTATATCCTATGTTTAAAATGCCTATATTTTTCAGGCAGTAAAAGTGCGTACCGATGATCCTATCTGGTAATATAATGAAATCAGATTCGTGGTTTGTAGAGATCCATTGCGCATGTATGTACCAAGTATACCATAGTTTGATTGCAAAGCAAATGTAGCTACTTTGAAAGTAGACATATGATATGCTAGGAATTCAATGTCATGCTTTGTTTAGGAGATAGGGTCCGCTGGTTAACCAGTGGGAGCTTATCAGTGAGAAAAATATGTAGAATTCGTGACATTTGGGCCTCTTAGTGGTTTTGATCTATGGTCCTCCAACTGAAAAAGTAATATCGGTTAATTGATATGTATATTTGGTCCATTAGGTATTGCCAGGAGAATTCGTTCAAAAATGCGGATAGCACGTCACGAAGGACTGTTTTAATTCGAAGTCGGAAAGAATGTGTTCATAGTATTTCCTTTTGAATGATGATCGGTTTAGAAAATACAGCTTTGACCGAATCATTTGCCAGCATTTTACTCTCTAGTAGTAAGTGACAGAAATGTTGTAATAAAGGCATTTGTTATCCAGGGTTATCCAGTTTTTGTTCCGTAAGTGCATTCTGATTATAACTAGATGGCATCAGACGTACACAATCTTTGATGACTGTCTTGAACTACCTATATAGTTTCTCTTATGTAATTCGGTAGGTATCTAGCGTTTCTACAACTTCTGCCGATTGTTACAGACATTCCAAACTGACTTTTTTTAAACCGTAGATTTCATGTCTGAATACGATATATATCCTAAGACTCTTGTATCTATAAGGTTCCATGACCTGTTGATGTCCAATGCAATGATGGCCATTCTACAGTCTAAAATAGAACGTATACAAAGCTCATAAATCAATATGTTAAACACAACCTAACAATTAAGATATAAATAATAATAAAAAAAAAAAACAAAAAAAAAACTTTTTCTTAAAGAAAATGAAGCCAATTAAAGTAGGTAACGCATGTCATGTGATTTGAAAATAACGTCAAATGATAATTCCTTCCTAGAGTATTTTATTTATTAGTTTATTATTAGTAATTACTAACCGTTACCCTCGTCAGTGATAGAGACTATTTACAAGATATCCCCTCGATTTTAAAGTTTTGGAATGCCTGTAACGGACGAAGGCACATTTGATTAGTTCTTATCTTCCATACCTGATATAATTAAGATAAATAATTTACTGATTAACCCGCTGTTTGACAAATGAGTTGCTACGACTAGACTGTAGATCCTGTATCTGAAGTTAGATCAACAAATCATACAATCAAGCGACAACTACGATGACTGACAAGAACAGTATGTTGCTAACTGCATGTAAAATAACGTTCTTTCACATTTATTCTATGTTGTTATCAACAAAATTAACGTGGCATAGTGGGGTTTTTAGTTTCTTGTCAGATGATTCATATTGGTCTTTTCGCACAAATTTTCACATGTGAAAAGAACCTATGTATCCTTTCTTGTTATGAGGTAACTGTGAAAAGTTGAACTCTCAATTTATTTACCGGTACTGCATTATCTAGGTTTCCTTTCTGTGCCTCAAAATTAAATTCTTTGAATTTGTGATGTTTTCTCTACAATTTGCACTATTCTCATGTCTGTTACGCAACTGGGAACTCGTATTATAATACTCAGTACAAGTAATATAGAAACTCATATTACAGTTCTCAGTACAAGTAATATAGAAACTCGTATTACAGTTCTCAGTACAAGTAATATAGAAACTCGTATTACAGTTCTCAGTACAAGTAATATAGAAAAATTGACTTCGTTATGATGCAATTTACTGACATTGATCTGTGTGCCATTTAATCTTTAAATCCACGCATGACATGAATACAATATCAACTGAGGCATTACAGTAGAACTTCTATTATCCGTCAGGGTGCGTGACCGAGACCATGAGGAATATGAGAATAGAAGGATAATAGAATATGTACATTAAAAGTATTATACAATAGACTGGGTCATCAAAAAATCATAATATCTACATATGTAAATGTACCTGTTTTCAATATTTTGACGTGCAATGCCCTGACGGTTGACAGAGACTGACGGTTAATCGGGTGCCGGATAATCGAAGTTCTACTGTACATGTTTTCGGAAAGCATCAATCGCTCCGGCATTATGATGACCAAAGATAACGTTGCATAATGCAGCATCTTCTGATGTTCTTTCTGTGTTCAAATGTAAAAAAGACAACCTCAGATGTGCTAAGATAACCTGAGACACAAAAATACCTTCTTATTGTCAGCCATGATCTTTCAAACTCAGACTGTTACTTGAAGTTCTTTATCCGTTTTCATTAGTTTTCTTAGGAAAAATTTCTTTTTATCAGTTTGTAATAACCCCTAAGATGATCAAAGGTAAGTGCGTTGCATATCATCTTGATTATCCAGGAACTTGATTTTTTATTTGTCAATCTCTTCTTACACAAGGTATTCAAGGCCACACCGGACATTCAGTGAATATATATATATATATATATATATA
>JAECUM010034260.1:0-47045 GCA_016617855.1 Megalonaias nervosa
ATATATATATATATATATATATATATATATAACCCAAACAAACTAATGTATTAATAAGTTTACAGTATTTGTGTGCATCCTAACCAAGAAATGTACCAAACAGTCTCGTCAGGCAGTTTTAACTATGTACCATTAGTATTGTGAACACTGTATTTAAATCCCACGGAAAGTGTACACATACCGTTACGACGAGACCGCTCCGGTGGCCTAAATGGTTAGAGCGTTCGCGGAAGGATGCGGGTTCGAATCCCGGAAGAGTCATACCAAAGACTTAGAAAAATGGTACAAGCAGCTGCCTAGCTAGGCGCTCAGCATTAAGAGGTTAGTGTTAGGACTGGTCGGCCTAGTGTCAGGATAATGTATGATTGGAACATGATGCTATATATCTGCGGCATGATGCCCCAGTGCTAGACATCACTATAAACTACCAGACTGCAGACATTGTAGCGATATGACTGTAAAATTGTTAAAGTTTCGTTAAAAATCCAAATATCACACACACACACACACACACACACACACACACACACACACACACACAAACACACACACACACACCATTACGAAGACTTCGTTCTTCTAGGCTACTTGGTCTAAGTTCAGTTTTAAGGGTTTCGTCAGACCCAAATTCTTTTTCTGTCATTCCACAGATTTCCGCAAATTTGGCCCTTACGCAAGATTATTAACATTTTTGTAGTTATTTTCTTACGTCGCTAATGATTGATCAGTGGTATTTCGTCATTGATCTAGAGAGAATGTAAGCGATAGCCTACTGTTGAAACGCTGTTTTATACATGCGTATTGATACGCCATGGGCGGATCCCAATTTGATATGCAAACAGTACTGGTATATCAAATTGCTTTATGCAAACACTTTAAAATCCATGTTATTTGTAATGTATGTATGTATGTATGTATGTATGCATGTATGTATGTATGTATATATGTATGTAGAAGTTATTAAACTAGTGTATGCGAAGCAGATGCATTTCGGGAGAAAATTAGAAAGATTAAAAGTTCGTATATTCGGTGCGCAGCAATAGCCGCATTAGGAAAAGTTGCCGTGGCTTCCATCCAGGTATCTCCTAGAGGTAGAAGAGATTTTGGCACGACTGAACAACACTACTAATCTATGGAATCACATATCTTTTGGAAGGGGAGGGGGAAAATGATCAAGAAACCCGAACGATCTGTTCAGTTGATAACTTTTTCCCTACAAATACATTTTTTGTGCATTAGCTTGTGCTATAATTCACATATATATCGAATGAGACAGCATCGACGTAAATATGGCTACCCCTACCCTTTCCTATCTGCAAATATTTAGGAGTTGAACAGTCCGATTGAAGGGTTCTTAACTTACCGTTTTGATTGGCTATTCAGGAAGGACTGTATTTTCAGAAAATTTTAGTTCTGCTCGCAATTTAACCAGAGATGGACACAAAGTTGTCTGCTATAAGGGCTCAAAAAGGTACGAAATTATTAATTATATTTTATTTCATAAGTGTTAACTTCGTGGAATAATGAATCTCCCAGATTAATCCGCAACCTTGCACACATCTTAATTGCTGATTATTCTTTGAATAATATTTGGCAGTCTTCCATTTTTGTATTCTACAGATCGATCTCAAATCGCATTAGATGACTTACTTTGAATATCTGTATTTACTTGCTTAAGAAAACTCAATCTACTGATCGATCGTTGTGACTTAGGCAACGACCAAGGCATACATTACGTCACTGCCATCTTTTTGTATAGCGGCCATAGAATACCTCTCTTAAGAGCAACGGTGCGTTAAATATCACTTAAAGTTAACTGTAAAACTCACATGAGTTAACATTTTAGCATACGAATATACTGTGGTTGCTTTGTGCTTCTTGTCAATACCGGTATTCTGACAGCAATGTTCAAATGCACTAATAGCACAAGGAACAGCGAGAAGTCTCAAGAGGATACATGTGTTGGCATAATTATTCTTGTAGTTGCTGTTGCTTTTGTTGTCAGTGATGAAATAGATACTCAAACCATTCGGCAATTTTAATTAGGATGTACATTCTAAGAATTAATCGGAAACAATTTATTCATGTGAAAGAGCAGAAGTAATTTAGCTGTATTTATCTCACACATCCACTCTCTCACTCAAAACTATACTTCAACTACTACTACTACTACTACTACTACTACTACTATTACTACTATTTCATCTATAAAATCTCAGCATTGTAATGACTATCACCAAAATCAGCAAACTAATGGACTTTATAAAAGTCTTGGAAGCAAAGGATATGTCTGAACGTACCTTGTTTGTGCTGTTTATCAGACTCAACAAACTAGTTAAAGTTGTTGTTCGTCCTTCGAGTTCGAAGATGACCGTGATATCACTAACTGCTTTGGTTTCTGCGAGTACATGAGTGGCAGATCAGTCCAATTTGTTATCTGAAATGTCTTTGACATACTGCACAGGGGATTCCGCATGGGGTTGCCTGATCAATATACGACGTACTGCAATTCAAAAATGTAAGCTGCTCAAGCTTCTACACAACCTCTGCAATTCTCGTCAAACTCTGTAACTACAGTATGCACGAGACTGCCCCAAGTGTGCGAGATCTTCTCAGAACTCTGGGTCAGTGTTGAAAAGTTTCAAGGATGACTTGAGGGAATCTTAGAAGCGTTTCTAATAGCATCCTGGTAACGTGGCCTACCTGTCTCTTCTGTGATTCTAACAGCTGAGTGTGGATGATTGAAACGCCTGCACAATGCCTGGGACTCTATCCTGCCATCTCATCCTCATCTGTTTCCTCAGACAGTCCATGTGAAAATGGTATAGATTCTTCAGATGGCGTCTGTACACCATCCAGTTTTCGCATGGATATAGCAGGGTCGGTCACACAATGGCTTTGTAGACCTTCAGTTTTGTTTGTAGACTGATGCCCCTGCGTTCCCACTCATTTCGCTTAGTTTGCCAAAGGCAACGCTTCCTTTAGGGATTCTGGCGTTGATTTCACCATTAACGAGAACTGCGTGTGACTGCACTGTCACGATAGTTGAACTTGTTCATTACAAGGAGGGTTTGGCCATTTACTGTGATGGTGAGCACTACGTAAGGCTTTCCCGGTGCTTGATGGTGCCTCATCTTTGTCTTTTTGATCATGAGAACGAAATTGTCATATGCTGAAGAAGAAGGTCACTACTCTGTTGAATGCCAGCCTAGATTTGGTATTAAGGGAAACGACACACAACGAATAGTCACTTCCTGTAACTTGGTCTTTGCCTTTAGTCTCCTCAGATTGAAAACCTTGCCATCAGTCCCGTATCTGATGTCAGGTAAGCAATGCAGAGAACATCATGCTGAGGAGAGTTGGGGCCAACACAGTCTTGCTTGACTCCATTGGTGACTGTGAATGGTTCAGATGACTCGCCTTTCGTCCATGACCCTAGCTAGCAATTCATCATGGAATTGGCGAACTATTATTATGAATTTCTCTGGGCAATTCAATTTGGCCATGATCATCATCCTGAGGTACCCACGACTGGCTGTGTCAGAGGCTTTTTTTTTAGGTCGATGAATGTCGTATAAATGTTGCGTTCTGTTCCAGGCATTTCTTTCGAAACTGAGGAACTGCAAAACACAATGTATGTAGACCCTTGTCCTTTCCTGATGCCTTACTGACTCTTAGGCAAGAGCATGTTATCAATGGAGTGCTGAAGGCCTTTCAGCAGAATTCTGGCGAGGATGCATGCTACTAAAACAGATGCCCCGATGGTTGTCTCAGGATTGCATGCTCTCTTTCCGCTTTTACAAGTGGTCAGTGGATTCATCCTTTTACTCCTGGGGTATAGTTCTTTGAGTCCACATTAACTGGAAGATTTGCGTCAGTTTATGTGCCATGTACGAGCCTCCGAAGCGTTATACTTCTTTTGGTATAGCATCAGTTCCACATGTTTTGCCATGAAACAGCAGGTAATCATGGAAAGATATTTAAATACCAGCCTTGTAGGTTCCTTACTCACCACGCTCAACTCAACCTTTTCTGCATCATTCTCTGGCTTTAGTATGTCTGATATACCTGAAGATCAGAGCCACACAGATAATCCCATGCTGGCAAGTCATGTACAGAGTGAAAATGAAAACAATGGTACAGGTGATGATTTGGAGTTATCCAATATGGCTGACATTTATCCAGAATTCCTGAGGGTCAAACATAATAAATACAGTATCACTGTGCAGATAGATCCACAAAAGTTTGAGTTTGTAAAACATATATTGGATTCAGAACCTTGCATGACTTCATGCAGTTCAAGTGTTCAAAATGGTACTATCTACAGAACACAAGAGATAAACACTGTGACAGCTACATTGTATAAAACAACATGTGTCCTACACATACAGGGGCTGAAATGTTTCAGATGGTTAGATCATATTATCTGCAAATATAGACAGGATGAGAATACCCATGCTAAAGGCAGTTATATGTTGACATCTACACCAGTAACTAGATGTAGTACCAAACATGAAACAGCTCCTAAAATCTTTGACCTAGATGGCTCAGGCAATAAAATTAACACCCCTCCTGAGTGTCAGGCAATTACATGCCCCATAAATCATGACCACTGCAGTGATGGCTTAAACCATAAAGATTTCTCCATGCGTGTACATCAAAAACAATTAGGAACTTGGAGGCCCAAACTGAAGAATTAAAACTACAGTTACATGCTATTAAGACAGCACAGGGAAGGATTAATGAGCAAGTAACCTCATGTGAAATAGCAATTCAGACAGACTCCCAAATAGCAACAATGTCAGTGCTCAGACACAGACAATCCCAATACCAGCCAAGAGAAAATGTAAATGACCATGCAAATAACGACTGACACCCAAAGTAATCCTGCATTGCAAACAACAATACCCCCCCCCTCAGTCATGTGTCACACCTGCAACAGCAATAAGTGTACACCCATGGCACTCAGCTCAGACAAGTCTGTTGCCTGCACCAACAACTGCACTTCCCAGTGCTCAGACAAATGTGTCAACATCAGCTCAATTAACTCACACAATGGAGACACCAAGTTCAGCACCCCTTCCTCCAAGAGATGTGTCTGAAATACAAACCAAAGTCCAACACATGAAATTACAAGCCAGAAAAGATAGGACTCTAATAATTGGCTCCTCAATATTGAAAAGTATAATACCAAGGAGACCTTTTAAAACAGATGTACAGACTCTAAGAGGTGCAGAAATCGACAACATCACGGAAAGAATACTGAATACTGACCTAACCAAATACAACCAAATTATTATTTTAGTAGGTGGAAATGATGCCAGTGATGGAAGGTCACTAAGTCAAATCAGAACAGATTTTGAAAATTGACTGTATGCTGCTAGGTATTGCAGTCCAGATACATGTAAAATAATCATATCAGGACTACCACCTCGTGTGGACACCAGGGTGAGAGAAATCAATTATCTGATAATTGACTTATGTGAAGACTTCAACCTACAATACATTCCACAATACACATCTTTCTTTCTTCAGAACCTGGATGTCAACCTAAGTCTCTACCAAAGAGACAAAATTCATTTAATCAGAAAAGGAACCTCTCAACTACTGAGAAATATCAACATGTATGCCCCCCATTTTCAGGCACTATAATGAAGAGTACTGTCTCTACTGTGGGGAAACTGGGCATATGACACAGGTATGCCATCATAGCAAACAGACTGAGTGCTTCAGATGCCATAAATTTGGACACAAACAAAGACTCTGTCAATCAATGTATTATACATACTAGGAAGCTTGCAAAGAGGAGAATGCCAATGCTTAATCTATAACAAATTTAAATGTATCTAGTGAGACTCTTGACTCTAACTATTCAATGGACACTACTGTAAATGCAAATGTTAACGGATTTTCAGGGTCTGTATGTGACTTTGAAGACGCTAATATATACGAACATTTAAATATGGAAATTGGATATCAGAATGATAAAAGTAGTATGGAGACACTCTCAGCCAG
The DNA here is from genome assembly GCA_016617855.1 of Megalonaias nervosa. NCBI lineage: Eukaryota > Metazoa > Mollusca > Bivalvia > Unionida > Unionidae > Megalonaias > Megalonaias nervosa. The sequence goes on from JAECUM010034260.1 coordinate 6,016, forward strand.
CACCCCATTGCATGATGACATACTTATAATTGATATGAAACTAAATACAAAAGGTTTTAACATAGGTCACTTAAATGTGCAAGGTATAGCGGGAAAAACATAGGTCACTTAAATGTGCAAGGTATAGCGGGAAAAACAGACCAAATTAAGTTAATGTTGTCTTCCAAGGAAAATAATATACATGTTTTAGGACTCACTGAAACCAAATTAAATGCTAACTACAATGATGATCTGTATCACTGTCAAGGCTACAATAAACCATTACGCAGGGACAGAGAGACAGCAGGGGGAGGTCTTTTTGTATACATTAGGGAAGATGTAAATGCAGAAAGGCGACTTGACTTGGAGTCACAAGAAATTGAGAGTATCTGGGTGGAAATTTCTCAAAATAATGCAAACTCATTCCTAGTGGGTTTCATTTATAGGCCACCTTCCTCCAAAGCAAGTTTGAATGATAACTTTCCGAAACAAATGGAAAATGTTCTTGCACAGGAGAAAGAAACATATATACTCGGTGATATAAATAAGGACCTTCTCAGTACTCAAATAAGGAACAAGTGGATGGAATTTATTGAATCATTAGGCCTACTCCAGCTGGTAAATGAGCCCACAAGGGTAACAGAAAAATCAAGCACTCTTATTGATCACATTTATACCAACCTACCAGACAATGTGGCTTGTGTTAATGTACCAAAAGTTGGTCTTAGTGACCACTATCCTACTTTTTTGACAAGACGGGTTCAATGCAAGAGAAATAAGAAAATTACACACAAAACTATCACTTACAGATCGTTCAAAAATTTTAATGAAGAACAATTTCTCAATGAACTATATAAAGTTCCATGGAATATGATCCAAAATTTGGATGACATAGATGAAGCTCTGAGGGTGTGGACTGACTTATTTATGGTTGTAGTCTCTAAGCATGCACCACTGAAAGTACATCGGGTAAAGAATTAAATCCAACCTAATTGGCTTACTACTGAAATCCTAAACGCTATGAAAACACGAGACCAATTCAAGGCTATTGGAAACCATGCACAATATAAAGTATGGAGAAATAAAATAACAAGTATAATTAATAAAGCTAAAAGAATTATTATCAATCATTGCTTGAAAACAAAAAAAAAAACAACAAAAACTCCTTTTGGAAAGTCTTCAATGAACTCATTGGAGGAACACACAAAGATCAGATAAATAAAATTCACTCACTTTTTGTGAATGACACCATAGTTACTGATGACAATGACATTGCAAATGTTTTCAATGATTTTTTCACCAACATTACCACAAAGTTAAAAGAACCAGTGATTCAAAACAACTTTAATGAACTGAAAAAGTTCTTCAGCAGCAAAATCTCTAAGGAGGTATGTTTCTCTATCCCACCAGTATCAAAAAAGTTTGTTAAAAAATGTCTCAGTGAACTTGATACCAAGAAAGCTACAGGACTTGATCGGATTGGTCCACGACTCATTAAATCTTCTGCCTCTGCTATTGTAGATAGCATAGCATTCATAATCAATTTAAGTATTGCAACCTCGTCTGTCCCCAAAATATGGAAAACTGTAAAAGTAACTCCTATTCACAAATCTGGTTCTAAGGATGATGCTGATAACTACCGGCCAATCTCAATACTACCAAACTTGTCAAAATTGATTGAAAGACATGTCCATGACTCATTCATGTCACATTTTACCAAACACTTGCTGTTATACCCTAATCAATCAGGCTTTAGACAGAAACATTCATGTGAGACTGCCTTGATCTCCCTAACTGATAAATGGCTTCGAGCACTTGACCAAGGTAGAATAATAGGATCTGTATTTGTAGATTTCAGGAAAGCTTTGGACATGGTGGATCATGAAATCCTTTTGAGGAAACTGAAAATCTACCAATGTGATGAAAGCACAGTTAGATGGTTTACTTCGTACTTAAGTGAGAGAACACAACATGTTTACATAAATAACGTTCTGTCTGAACCTTGAACAATTAGATGTGGAGTACCACAAGGCTCAATTCTAGGTCCATTACTATTTATTTTATTTATTAATGACCTACCACTTGCACTAAGGGACTCAATATCATCTACAGATCTCTATGCAGATGACACAACATTGTCAGACATCCAAAACACAAAGCATGAACTGGAAATTTCTTTACAGAATGCCGTAAACAAACTGGACAACTGGTGCACATGCAATGGCATGGTGGTAAATACTGGTAAAACTAAAATATTACTTATCTCTACACGGCAAAAAAGGACAAAACTTGATAGTGATGAACTATGTTTGACATGGAAGGATAGAAATTTGTAAATGGTCTGTCATGATAGAATACTTGGTGTTTTGGTAGACAATAACCTATCATGGACTGAACATATCAAACATATCAGTAAAAAAGTCAATTCAAGTTTATGGCTTCTCAGTAGGATAAGACACTTTCTTCCTGAAAGGCACAGAAAACTATTTTATAACAGTTACATACAACCCTATTTAGACTACTGTAATACAGTATGAGGTAATTCAAATGATAAAAACTTAGCAAAGCTGGCACATCTTCAAAAAAGAGCATTTGGGCTAATATCAATACAGAAATATAGCAAGGAAAATTTGGCTGGTAAGTTAAAAATATTACCTATTAAAGACCGAATCTGTCTGAGAAAAGCCAAATTAATGTACAGGATATCCAATAATAGTGTTCCTGAATATTTACAATCACTATTCCAGTATAGGCTACCCGGTAATACTCCCCACCTGTGATCCATGTCTACCAAACAATATAAAATTCCCAAACCAAATAAGGAATTATTTTAAAAAAACGTTTCCAATACTCTGGAACTCTGCTCTGGAATAGTATTCCAGATGAGAATAGAAATGCCCGCTCTATTTTCTTCTTCCAAACCCATTATATGTTGTGGCTTCAGAGATGCAGCTAAAATAAATAAATTCCGTTGTATGAGGGCCTCAAGGTAGATTAGCTCTTAGCTAATTGAGTTACCCTCTTTAAATAAAGTCTTTATTATTATTATTGTTATTATTATTATTATTATTATTATTATTATTATTATTATTATTACTACTACTACTACTACTACTACTACTTGCTTTCTCAGTTTCAGTCTGGTCTAGATGATCAGCAAATGGTGTGTTAACTTCCACTTGGTACAGCTAATCACTTGCCTCCTCACTAATAAATGATTGCAGATTGTGGATTCTATTGAAGCGTTTGTAGTATCTTTGTGGTATCTTTTCTTTGTTACTGAGCAGTATGTTGCTGTCAGCACACAGTATTGGAGACGTTCATGATGACTGTGACCCGTAAATTGTCTACAAATTATCAAAGAGTTTCATCATGCCATTCATGTCTGCGCAGGACTGAATCTCATCTACCTTGTTGTCCAGCCTTGAGTCCTGCAACTTTCTGAATTTTCATTGGAGAGTCATCTTGATGCTGTTCAACGCTGCCTTCTTAGATGATAATGCGCTGTTGTCCAAACAGGTCATTTTTAGCTGATGTTTCTCATTTCAGCAGTCTCTGTAGGGCAGCATCGTTTTCATCAAACCAGTCGTGTGGTGGGATGCAACTGAATACAAAGAGTCTCTGAAGGATGCCCAGTTCGTCACGACATTTTCGCATTAATTTGTTTATGTACAGTTCTTCGACAAATACCTGTTTCACATTTTCCTGTTTCAATTTCGAGATATTATCATTTGGATCCTTTTTTGCCTTGTGGTTGTCTACTGAGTTTCATCTGGATATTGAGCTTGGATACTATGAGCCTGAAGTCATTCCAGCATTCTATACTTCCCATGGCCTTATTGACTAGGACATCCTGCCTGTCTGTTCTTCTAATTATGATGTAATGAGCGAGATGTCAATGCTTGGTGCGCTGGGCATCAAAGACGTATTGTTGCGGTTTGGCAGGCGGAAGACTGTGTTAGTGATTTGGAGGTCATGTTCAGCGCATTTCCTCAGTAGGAGGAGTCCGTTGCTGCTGCATTTGCCAAAGTCATTCTTGCCAGCGACACCTGGCCATGTCTGGTGATCTGTTCCAACTGCAGCACTGAAGTCACCAAGGATTCTGAACTTGTCTGCCTTAAGTACTTCTGTGATAAGAGACTCTAGGTCTTTATAAGATGCATCCTTGATCTCATCTGGGTTGGTAGCTAATGATTGTTGGATGTCTTTTTCCAGACGGTCATAGTCTCTTATGTATTAGTCTGTCATTAACATCCAATGAGAGATTTGTCGGATGCTGACTAGCTGTGGTTTGATGGTAAACCTTAAATGAGCTTCACGTCCCTCTTCTTTACTTCGGCCACCCCTGATGAAGATGAAGCCAGTTTCTTCTTCAGAGAGTTGCCCATTCTCGGCTATGCGAGTTTCAGTGAGGGCTACTATATGGATGTTGAATCTGGCCAGTTCTCTACCAACTAGATCTGTTATTCTCTCTGGTCTATCTGCTGATGTACTGTCCTTTAGTGTGAGGACGTTCTAGGCACTGTTGGCGAGTTGTCTTTTTATTAAGATTTCGACCGCAACAGTGGAATCTAAGTCAGCCACAGTTTTCTAACCAGAGTTAAGGCAAAGCAAGCAGTATTTATGGCACGTTTTCTAGCCTCTAGATCGTGCTAATGAGTGAGCAGTGTGATCCTAAAATTCGCTCGTCAGTCGCCCAGGGGCTGCCTAGTTCTACTGCTGCTTTGGTCTAGTGGAGTGAGACCCTATGCCTTGAGACGCCTGTGTGCAGTTCTGTAGCTACAGCGCACAGTGTATCCACACCAGCTGCTTTCCTGCTCGCCCATCGCCTGAGGACTCGAAAGTATTATGTGCGATGTGAATGATGCCATGACTTGCGTATGTTTGGATTTTAGTGAGGGAAAGTTGCCTAGAGTCACCTCACTTTCTTGTCCAGACCAGTCTGAATCCAGAGGTACACTAATATCGAGACATCTGGAGATGCAGTAGATGGCCATTAGTTTCTACTGCACCTAAGCAAATGCCACGCGCCATCCACACAGCTCTTGCCACCTGCCGTCGCAGTCTGCATGATGAGCATCTCACTGGGCCGCCTGATCCGCCAAAAAGGACTTTTCAAACGGAGCCAGGTGTAGCTGTCCACTCTGAAACAACAGTCACGGATAATACAGTCTGCTTTTACTTACGGTAGCAGACGTAACCCGACAAATGGAGGCCATTGCAGTATAACTGTAAACAAATATTGTTATGTGATAGAAACTACAGTCAAGAATCAAATATCCAAATATGGGGATGATAATTTTATGACCAGACATTGCTGAGGGTACGATACTTACACAATGTGTTTCTAAACGCATGTTATTTACTGAGCACTGTTACAGGCTTTATACAGGTATATATTTATGATTTAGTCTTAAAAGATCAATAATATCATTTGCCATGAAATGTGTGTGTGCTTGTGTGTGTGTGTGTGTGTGTGTGTGTGTGTGTGTGTGTGTGTGTGTGTGTGTGTTCGCAAACAAATGTGAAATAAGAAAAAGTATGCAAGTGTTAAATTAGTAGAGTTTCGTGATGTGTGGTCATTAAGTGATTAGAAAAATATATTTGGGTATTTGCGAGTTTAATAACCTTCCAGTTGACAACGACTGTTGTCTTGGGGTATTTGGAAATAGGGGAAACAAGTTGTTTAATTCGCTCGGGTGAGAAATTCTTGCGTGTAACAAAGGTGAAAAGGTCCGCGAACCTTCCACGTTCGTATTGACAGTCAGAAAGCTGTGTCATTTACAGAAACTAAAATATTGAACAAATAATGCTAGGTATAAAAGGTCCACAAACCTTCAACGTTTGAACTGGCAATCCCACAGCTGTATCGACTTAATTTTCTCTCGCCAGAGACAGAATTTAAATGAAATGACATTCAATAGTCAACTTCAATAATCTGAATGTTGTGCAAAACATCATCACTATTAGCCTTGATGCGGCTTTAAATATAGTATCAATACAAGTGCCTGTTTTCTTTTTTGTCAGACGACAGAATAAATTTAAGTGAAAAGTTTATCTCAGCATATTACTTCGCGAATGTAGCATCAATGGTTGGCAATAGCAGAAGAGGCTACACCAAAATGATCATTATGGACGTTCCAGATGATTACGGCACAGGTTGTTAACGTTTAGTAAGGCAATGTTCGTAGTAGTCGGAAAATAGATAACACTGGAGCCTGCCAGGCAGACACTCTTCCGGTGAAAATAGGAAAGGTGAAAAGTTCCTTTCTTTGATACACGGCAATAAAGCAGCTCTCGAATAAGCAAGAGGTGCCTTAAAACACATCATAATTTTAGAAATTAATTCACTTTCAGGCAGATTAAGGCAAAAGGCCAATATAGACTCATTATTTTATATATCAGCTGAACTTACAACGAGGCTCTATATTAAGCAACCTTCTGTATCTTTCCTTATGTATGGCAGGAAGAAATGTATTTTCAGTCTTTTGCATTCGAATTGATAAATCATACCAGTGCGAGGAAAGAAAATCTATTCAAAATGTGATTGTGTGGTTCTTAGTTTGGAAAAAGGGGAAATATCAACCTCGAAAAATCACGAGGTAATGTTGGGGGGGGGGGGGAACTCGGTCTTGAGGTGAACGTATACCAGCTGCTTTTAGACGCTGACCAATATTAACCAATTACATCAGCATGTGATAATACTAAACTGAGCAAGGAAACGGTTGAACAAGAGGTCTTAAACTTCCTTTTTAAGTGATTAAAAATTTCATGCTGGTGTATTTCGGTTGAAAATTCTTACACTGTATTTTTTGGTGGTGTTCGCTTTTGTTGCTCTAATTGGCCAATAAATACAATTTCACTGACGATATTGGTGAATAAAACACTATTACATTTAAGAAACTGGTCATCATAATATTATTACACTTATTTAATTAGTCAATATAACATATATTACACTAATGCAAATTGATCAAAATAATATTATTACACTAATGCTACTGATCAAAATAATAGTATTACACTGTTGTAACTGGTTAATAAAGTAACACCAAACTGATATAATCGGTCAAGAACTATTATTAAACTGATAATATTGGCCAAGATAATACCGTTACACTGATGTAATGGGTCAAGTTAATACTATTACACTAATGTAACTGATCAATGCAATACCATTACACTGATATATCGGGTCAAGTTAATAGTATTGCAGTCTTGTAATTAGTTAATATAATAACATTACACTGATGTATTGGGTCAAGATAATATTATTATACTGATGTTACTAGTCAAGATAGTACCATGACAGCGATGTAATGGGTCAGGGTAATGTTATTTCACTGATGTGTTTGGTCAAGATACTATTATTACACAGATGTAATTGTTCAAGATAATATTACTACACTGATGTAATTGTTCAAGATACTATTATTACACCGATGTAATTATTCAAGATAATATTATTACACTGATGTAATTAGTCAAGATAATATTATTACACTGATGTAATTGGTCAAAATAATATTATTACACTGAAATTTAGGACAAAATAATAATATTATACTGATATTATTGGTCCAGATAATGTTATTATATCGATATAATTGTTTTAAAGATAATATTATTACACTGATGAGTGGTGTCTTATTCTGCTAATTCATAGGTTGATAAGAAACTATATCACTCTATGGTGAATTGCCTGCATGTGTGTGGCTTTATTAGCAGGTGATACTAAATGCTAACTTTGCATGATTATTTATTTTGCTCTACAGAGCTGAAACGGGTATCATCGGCAATTTTAATGGATATGTGAAAAGAATACCAAATGTCAATAGGTTTATCCAAAATTGTTTTCAGAGCCTCAACCCCCACCACGAAAAAGAACTTAAAATAAACAAACGAATAAATAAACAATTAAATAAAACAATGTAAAGAATATATATATATATATATATATATATATATATATATAACATATATATATATATATATATATATATATATATATATATATATATATATATATATATATATATATATATATATATATATGACCAACAGAGAATGTTGACACTCATTCCCCGGAATAGGTACAGTAGGAACCTACATTATACAAATCTGGGGAGTTCTCCTGTACCCCACCACCGTCGATGGCAGCTGGTTATACAACTGATGGTACATAATGGAAAGAACTTAAGGTTAAAATTCCTGTCAAGGAGGTTTCTCACTTATGTTAATCTCTGTTGTGTCTGGAAGTTTATTCTTTTTATCCCTTTGTTTACTATTTCTGTAAATGTATGCGTTTATATCTTCTACATCTTGACCGATTTTAACTCCTCTATGTCTCAAACTCAATTGCCCAGAGCCTAAATGGACCCTACCTTCTCATTTCAGCTCATACCTCCATTAGCTTCATAATTAGCTTCGGTATGGGGCAACAAAGGCTTCAAAATAATAATTAGCTCTGAGAGAGAGAGAGAGAGAGAGAGAGAGAGAGAGAGAGAGAGAGAGAGAGAGAGTTAAATGACAAGTTTTTGAGGGGATAGAGAGAAGGTCCGCAAATGAGGTGACAAGTAGCCGTGTGCTCTTAACTTTATGGAACTAATACGTAATACAAAGATACTGGTGTTAATCAGAATTGTGAGGTCTCGCATGAACAACAAGGTAAACGGCTTGTCAATGAACGAACATCACATTTTACGAAAATTTAGTCTCTTCGCCGCCATCCATAAGGAAATTACCTATGCAATTAAATCTAAATCATTTAGTCGTGTAATGCAGGGCCGTAAGGTTAGTCATGTCCTGTAATACCTAAATGAACACCGTGATCGCCAAATAATTTGCCCGCCCCGTGTTTAATAGTCCTCTATCGAGGCACTGGTAGAGTATGGTCGGCTGTGGAGAGTTTTGAAGATCGGGTGTAAATTATCTCTGATCAGGGTATGCAGTCTTGAACAAAAGAATGTGCATAAGTCACTATTTTTTGTGAACTTACTATGAACTTGACCTTTGAATGGGTAGACCCAGCCATTTTTCTTTCTTTCCATATCTGCAGGCGATCCACAATATTTGATCGAGCTACATGATCTAGAACTGAAATTTTTATGTAAATAAAAACATTTTCTTCTTTATGTCACTTTAACCATTTCCCGTGTGACCACCAAAGAATCGGCTTCTTTCTCACCCAAAGTGTAAGCCATCCACAAACTTATGGTGAATGTACATGATCGAGAACTGAAAGATTTGTATAGAAACCATCTTCTTAACTTTTTCAACAATCCACAAAGATTAGTCCAATACAGTGTTTTAAAACTAAAGTTATTGTGCGGAAACCATTTTTTCCCCCTTTCAGCCTCAGTGGCATTGACCTTTGATCTTTTGACCTCCAAAATCAGAAGACTTCTTCCTTAAACTATCTAAGCCTTTACAAAGTTTGATAACGGTAGATGTACAATTGAAGCTATTTTGCTGAATTTATAAAAGTAACAGAGGGACAGATGTAAAGACAAGTAGACAAGCAAAACTTTTAAGCTTTGACCTTTGGATGACATATACAGCTGTAAATATTTTTCAAAGGAATTTTCATATCTCAATGTCATGGGTTATCATACAATATCACCAAGTACTGCCGCTAGATGGCACACTACAAAATCGACTATTTCTGATTCCGGTTCGATAACGAGGCTGCTGGTCCAAGAGCCACAACCTCTGAAGTAGTAGGCAACTAAAAACGACATGTATACTTAAGATTAAGACAAACATGCATAATTATATTCAGTGGCAAACGACATGTACACTTAAGATTAAGACAAACATGCATAATTATATTCAGTGGCAAACGACATGTACACTTAAGATTAAGACAAACATGCATAATTATATTCAGTGGCAAACGACATGTACACTTAAGATTAAGACAAACATGCATAATTATATTCAGTGGCAAAGCTGGAAGGAGTAACTTTAGACTAACAACTTGTTTTATCTCGCGTTTGGTTTGATGATATGATCACTGCCCGTAGCGGAGAACTACTTACTGTACAGCATCACATTCAGTGGTGGACTGGCCGCTCCTTAGAAAATCTGGATTTCAGGCAGCTCACAATTAATGAATTCAGTTATTTGGACTGACCTTTGTATTGAGACGGCAAGTAAAATCCCTCTCTTATTGATCCACTACACCAAAACTTTCCAAACAATTACTGTATATTAGCAAATCCCTCTCTAAATCGTCGATCAGTCCCGTGGCTGTTTCAACTCGCATTCCAACGATTAATACATGTGTGTAGACAGACCACCTTTGAATTATAACATGTACGGCTCTTCTCCGTTAGTAATGTCAGAAAATAATTTTTAAAAACAATAGCAGTAGAGTACATCATTTTGGTCTAGAGTATGTTTCACTGACAGGATGCTGTCACAGATATAATATTCTCATTTCTTTAGTATGCACGCAGTGCCAGGGGCGCCCACGGAATTATGGGGGGAGAGAGGGGCAAACATGTAGTGGTCAGCTATTAAGTTTTACTTAAGCCAAAGAATGTTTAGAGGTGAAATCGTTGCTTCTCTGCATTTGCACTTGGATTTCTCTCCATGTATTTGCTACATGGTACTTTACCGAATATAAACCATATCTTGTATTTTTACCCCGTGAACGCCATATAACAAGAATATGCAACGCAATAGGAACCACGCATTATTGTTTTACAATTTAGATTAGGCAGCAGGGCCAGATCAGGCCAAGTGTTTTTGTTTCTTTTTTTTTTCTTTTATTTTTTTCTTGTTTTTGTGGAGGGGTCCAAAATTTGAAAAGGGCCCTGACTTTAGTCCAAAAGCACCAAAACAAAAGTTACTGTGTCCCTTTATTCAAAGTGCCCTTAATACCCAATAAACGTGCACGACAGCGAAGGTCAAATTTCAAGTGACAAGCGACTGTAAGTTTGTGTGTGCACCTTTTTTTTTTTTTTTTTCTTTTGCTCTTTTGCCAGGCGGGGGTGTCCGGAAACCCTGGAACCCCTCCCCCCGTCCGGCCCTGGGCATGGGTCAATCGGTAAGCCCTGCATAGAGGTCCGCATAGGGGCCCCAATATCCTAGCTACCGCTGCTTGTGAACATCTAAAAGAGTTGAATAGCTGGGAGAAAACGTTTGACTGATTCCGTGCAATGCAGTAAATAGAACTTTGTTAGAATTTTAAACTTCAAAATAGAACCACTCCGGTGGCCTAGTGATTAGATGGTCCACCTCAGATGCGGGAGGTCGTGGGTTCGAACCCCGGCCGAGTCATACCAAAGACTGAGAAAAATGGTACTAGCAGCTGCCTCGCTTGGTGCTCAGCATTAAGAGGTTAGTGTTAGGACTGGTCGGCCTGGTGTCAGGATAATGTGTCTGGGTGGGACATCATGCTACAAGTCTCAAATGAAGACTGAAAAATTGTTAAAGCTACGTTAAAAATCCAACACACACACACACACACACACACACACGCGCGCGCGCGCGCACGCACACACACAACTTCAAAATATAATGACCCAATTCTCCTGATATGGAAAGATAGTAAGTTTACCTTCTTGAAAAATGCACGTACGAGGCAGTGTGCAAATATATGACAGGTGGTGTGCAAATATATGACAGGAGGTGTACAAAATATAAGACAGGCCGTGTACAGATATATGACAGGCGGTGTGTAAATATATGACAGGCGGTATGCAAATATATGATAGGCGGTGTACAAATATGAGACAGGCGGTGTACAGATATGACAGACGGAGCACAGATGTAAATCAGGCGGTGTATAGATGTAAGACAGGCGGTGTACACATATAAGACAGACGATGCTGAAATATAAGACAGGCTGTGTATGGATATAAGAGCATTCGTGTAAGTCTGCAAGCAATATATTATTAGCTATGCCATAGAATATTCATTCTGAACGACAATAGCTAAAAATAGAAATGACAACAAGATAAAAGATGGTCAATTTGCCCTAAAATGTCAGATATTTACCAATCCTGTGGAGAGCAGTTGTTTGTTTTGATGTTTACTTATATAAATTACTAATGTCGATATCAGCTGTAAGCGGCAAATAAGGATCATTTGTCACACCAGAAGCATATGAAGGATATCGCCGTTTTTGGAGTTGACATAACAAAATACTAGGTAGTTGTTAGCATTTTTCTTTTTACATCCAATGACCTAAAACTTATTTGGGTTTGTTTGCATTATATTGAATGAAAACCGGTTGAGGATAGCACGATTTCCTTTTTTAATGAAGCTTTCTTAGTCATCAATGGAACCCGCATAATACTAGTGTATGGGATAATATTAATGTAGATTAGTATCCATAACTATATAAAATATGTCATTTATATCATAAATTTGCTCGCTCGATACGAAACTGAAGACTTACTGAGACAAAAGAAAGAACCCATTATATCAATGGGTGGGTATTCATCGGTACCATGCTTGTGTTCTGCAAGAGAGTTAGCCTTTTGGACCAAAACAACAACAAACAAAGAAATACTTGCAAATCAAATAGACGCATAGCTGAAGAATTCAGACAGCATACACTGGAGGCACAGTAACCGGTGGATTTAGCAATAGGAGATAATCAGCATTTGTTTGCGCCGGAGCTGACAAATTCAAAGTGACCAATAACGTGAATCTTTAACCAACTGGGACGTTACTTATCAAAATAGTCCATGCGAAAAATATCCAATGCGAGTGTGTGATTGGAAGTAGAACAGATTTGAAGTAGTGCAGCGGTACAGAAGTAACTGTTATGTTTGCTAATGATCGTAAAAGCCACCTTTCCCAAAAGACTGTAGTAAATTACCAAATTGTACTACCATACGAAATGATATGTCAACAACAAAAACAACTATAACTGACAGCATCGTCACAACCACAACAATAATCTTCCTCCGCATCATCGTCATGGAACTATTTGGGTTTCTTTTCAATTAAAGGGAAACATGGACTTGATCCTATTGACTTGCGCTCTCTATGACAATATTTACATCAAAAACATGCGGTACAGACGTGTTTCAACATGGTTCTCAGGCAGTTGGGGGTGGTGGGTGGTGGTGGAATCTTTGCAGCAAATAGTTTTACGTTGCTAGTAGTTCCGTATAGCTCATAAGGATTTTTAAAAGGACTCTCGATGTGATTAACGCCCATTTATCGGACATATCAGATAATTTGTTCATATCAGTGGTGTTACCTCTGAAATTTAACCCTTGCTTCCCGTCGTTTCAAATCTAAAATTAATTATTATTGTCCATAATGAGTTTTCTCAAAAAGCGTTAAAGTAAATTTGATTACAATTTCAGCGGTTGGTTGATCCCATTATAGATAAGGACCTTTGACAGAGGATTGATTTATTTTAGATGATACTAGCTTAATGTAAGCCTTTCACTGTCAGAACAGACCAGAGAATGGTACGAAATCACATTTACAAAGCATTTGCTTAAAAAAATCTCCAGCCAGTTTCTGCGAAACCTGCCCTTCAGACAAATGGTATTTAAATGATTTGAGATTATTCTGGAATGTTTGTATCACGCAGTTATGGAAACTACATTATTCCTAGTTGTCCGCGCTTAGTTTAATCAAACTGTAAATTATAGGACTGAATAGAGAACTGCGTGTATATACAAATGCAGTGCACTAAAGTATATCCAGACAAGGGGAGGATGTTTTGTTTGTATGCCCCAAAAACAAATACAGTGTGTTATGTAGGTGTGGCTAAAGAAGAGGAGTGTATTATATTTTTGTGTCCCAAAACACATTGTTATGTTTATATGTTTAAACAAACAGAGTGAGGTATGCTTGTGTCCCAAAACAAATACAGTATGTTATGTTTGTGCATCTAAGCAAGTAGAGTATGTTATGTTTGTGTGCCCCAAACCATTGTTAAATTTGTATGTCCAAAAACAAATAAAGTCTGTGTTGTGTTGTGTTCGTATGTCTAAAGTACGTTATGTATTTATGTCCAAACAAACGAAGCATGTTATATTTGTGTGTCCCAAACACACATAAATGTATGTTGATATGTCCAGAACTAATGCAGTGTTTTCAGAACTTTAACAGAGATATATAAAAGCTGTAGGAAAAAGACAACTTAATGCTTTGATGAGAAACTCGGTCAGCTATTATTTATAATCATTATTTTATCGCTGCATGTAAATTTCCTGTTTATTTATCCAGTAATAAGTGTGTAGTAACAACATATTGTCTTACACTTGCCAAGCTGTCCATCCGTAAGTCCCAAATCCACTAATATTTACACCTGTCCGTCCGAACGTCCCAGATCGGTTAATATGTACACCTGAATCATTTTATTAGCCACTGTTCAATTTAAGGTAATATCTTTATGGTCGATGATGCATCTTGGTCAACCTCTGTGATCTCGTGTTTCTCAGATTTTTCTGGAGTGTTGGTGGCTATGAGTGGCCGGGTGGTCTAAAGCGGTCACCGTGACAGATCACTACCACCTCACTTCTGTCTGCATGGGTTCGAGTCTCGGACTCGGCCAATATGGGTACGCGAGAAAGCATTTTGTAGCTTCCCTTGGGTCGGTGGTTCTTCTCGGGGTTTTCCCGGGTTCTTCCTCCACTAGGTATACTGTCCGCCATATATAGCTTATCTTGTGCTGCAGAGCAGCGTTAAATCCCATAAGAACAATAGCAACAAAATTCTGGAATGTTGCGTTCAGGTCAGTATCTTATTGTAAGTTACATGTGGGTTTTGAGCCGTGTTTCAACTTTCAGCTTTATAATTCTGGCAATCATTCCCGCATATCAGATGTTGGATAAATATTTTACAAACATATTCTTGTAGTTGATTATGGAAGCAAAACTTTTCGCTTCCATCTTTTTCTACAACTATGTTCCTATTTGCAAATATATGAATTCAAACCCTGTATGCTGTTATTTCTTCTTCTCCTTTCGTCTTCTTGAGGAATGTTTTAACTATCTGACGGGACTCTAATTTCAGAATTGCCTGAGGAAAATAGTATCTCTGCAGGTGATAATTCATATATATATATATATATATATATATATATATATATATATATATATATATATATATATATATATATATATATATATATATATATATATTAATAGACAGACAGACAGATATACAGAGATTTTGAAGACAATATAAGTATCTACGTTGAAGGAAACATGCTATTGGTTTCTGAAACACACTCTAATAGCAGTGTTGAATTTTTTTTTACACGACATCGATTTTCCTCGAGCATCCAATATTTTGTATGCTTTACGCCGTACCTCTGTAACTGAAGTTTCTGAGTGTGGTTAGAAACGTTTGCTCGAAGAATTAACACCATTATGGTAATGTAGATTGATAGGCCGTAAGAATCCACAGTCATAAAAAAACGATTTTTCGAAATTATTGGAAGATGATTCAACTCTAGCTAGCTGTTCTGCAAAGTTCAATTAAACTGCCAATTAAAACAATTGCCTTAATATTAGTGAATATCCATTTACTTTTAAGGATCTACGTTGTATTGTTTAAGTATTTATGTTGTATCATTTAATAAATACGTTGTATCATGTTATCATTTGAATAAAATTAATGATAGTTGAAATCTTGATTAGTCGAAACTCGAACTCACGCGAGTAGAGACACGTAAAGGCGAGCGCCTTATATCACTCATCCATCTGGGCCAGACGTGGATAAATTAATAGATAACTTGATTATAGTAGTCCACATATATTTATAGACGATCGTTGTAGGTAAAATAGGAATTGTAGGTCACTGGAAATTTTACCGTAGCTTTAACATTTTTTCAGTCTGCAGTGTGGCAGTTTATAGTGATGTCTAGTACTGTGGCATCATGCCACAGACATGTGGCAACATGGCCCACCCGGTCACATTATATTGACACCAGGCCGACCAGTCTTAACACTAACCTCTTAATGCTGAGCGCCAAGAGAGGCAGCTGCTAATACCATTTTTATAAATCTTTGGTATGACTCGACCGGTGTTCAAATCCACGACCTCTCGCATCCGAGGCGGACGCTCTAACCATTTACGTCTGAATGGAATCAATGATTGCCATTCAGCTCTAATGACAAAAAAAGAACGTTGTTGGTACGACTTTAATAAATTAAGCATTGTGTCTAAAGTGGTGGATAATATCTTTCTTTATGTATAATTTCCACTCATTTTGTCACGAGTCTTCTTATGGAGTAAATGCTACTACTTTCCGCTCTGTCTGGTGGATATCGGTAACTATCTATACTAACTTCTAGATGCTTTGGTTTCTGCCAGCGGAATCCGGAGTGAATCTGTATTAAGATGAAGTTAATTACTGGGTCATTGTGCAGCAACAACGACGACAACGACGGAACGATTAACAACACAAGGTGATTCCCAGTGTTAAAAAGATCCACTTGTCTTGATATTCAGCATTGTCAGAAATTGTTAACAAAATCCTTGTTGCTAAACCCAGTCGTAGCAGTTTCCAAAGGTAAACTACGCTTTTTGTTTATTTCATAACAGAGCTTTTCTTGTGCTATTAAGTTCGCCTATGAACAGTGACGTTGCTGTTATTTGTTCAAAGATGACCATGACACCTGGTTTCGTGTGTGAATAGGGGAGTGGCTAATCTGGTTAATGTGCACTCTGAATTGCCTATGGCACACTCGACAGAAGACGCTGTTTGGGGTTGCTTGAGGACCTGATGACATGCTGAAGTTCCGGGAATTTTACACTACTGGTGCTTTGGCACTGTCTTTGCATTTCTTCTCAGGTCACAGTTTGCAGCTCCAGGACGGGTGAGACCACCAGGTGGAAGGATCCTATGCCAGATCTTCGCAAGACTCTTTGAAACGTTTTTCCTGAGGTCGCTGAGATCACCTCCCTCCTTCAGTTCGTCTTAAACGATTTTTTTGTGTGTCGCTTGTCTTTCATCTTGGCGACACGACCTGCCCGTCTCATGTGTGATTTCATCAGCAGAGTATGGATCGTTGGAATGCCTGCCCGTGTGAGAACCTCAGTGTCTGGAAACCTTGTCCGAGGTGGTAAACTTGTCCACTGCCTTGAGGACTTGGTCATTTGCTGTGATAGTAGTCTCCTGTTGAAAGTTGGTGCATCACCTCTGCCTTCTTAACTACCGACTGGGATACCGAAATTATCACACGTTAATGAGAAATAGTCCCTCCTGTGTTGACTATCAAAACTCAGATTTGGTATTTAGTGAACAGTCATCAGCAAAAGGAGATCACGAGTGGTCACTTCTAGTAACTTCGTCTTCACCAGGAGTTGCCTCAGATTGAGGAACTTGCTATCAGTCCGGTATCTGATATCAATCCCAGTGCCTTGGTCACAGAAAGGTATTTGCAAGCATGGCACAGAACATCATACTGAAGAGGATTGGGACCAACACGCATCCTTCCCTGACTTCTTTGCAGACTTGGAGCGGTTTAAATGACTTACCGTGACCAGCGACGTGAGTGAGCATCCCATCATGGACGTACCGAACCACTGTGATGAATTTCCCTGGGAAACTTAATTTTTGCACAATCTTCCAGAGACATATACAAATGATTGTGTCAAAGGCTTTTGTGTCATATGCGAGCGTCTGGCTTCGTAGACGTCTGCTCCAGGTGCTTGTCATTTGACAGCTGGTCAATTGCTTTCTCGGTCAGCATTGGAAGATCAGCAAGAGATATGTTGATTTCTCCTTTAGGCAGTCAATCGATTGCCTCCTAGCTGACAGATGACTTTTGATTAAAGATGTTGTTGAAGTGCTTAGTCCGCCGTTGTAGTATATTTTCTTTGTCGTTTTCTTTCTCAGCACTCAGTATTGTAGATGTTCCTGATGACTGTGGCTCATAGATTGCCTTCAAAGCAGCATAGAAGATCTTTGTCATTTGTGACGCCATCAGTCTTAGAACCCTCTGGGGTTACGCTAGACAGTCCTCGTTATGTTGTTGAATGGTTACCCTCTTAAATGATGTGCTGTCATATATATATATGTGTGTGTGTGTGTGTGTGTGTGTGTGTGTGTGTGTGTGTGTGAATGTATCATACTTGAATGATTATGCTATACATGTAGCATCATCTACATTATCATCGTAGTAATTAGCATGACGAGGTTCTTCTCTGTGTGTGTTTCTGTGTCTGTGTAAGTGTAGGTATGTGTAACAGTTGAATGATTACATTAGACATTTACTGTCATCTTCATTATCATCGTTGCAATTAGTATGACGAGATTCTTCTGCCTCTTCCTCTTCTTCATTTGTAAAACGTGATCTGTACCAGAATCAGCTGTTAATCGAAATGAAGGTGAAATACCGAGATCCTCTTTTAATGAGGATGTTTTGCTTTGATAAGAGGGTATGGGGGCTGCTATGTGAAGTCTATGGATTCCGTAGTCACAGAGATCTGGGCTTGATTCTCAGTATTGGACAAATTTAATAGTATCCTAATGCATGATAGTATTGTGTGTCCATATATAGTTTTACCTCATATTCGAAGGAACGCTCTTTTTCTTTATATATACACATAGATAAACACATACCTACATACCTACATACATACATGCGTACGTACGTACGTACATGCGTGCGTGCGTGCATGCACACCTACCTACCTACCTACCTACCTACCTGCCCGCCCACCTACCTACCTACCTACCTACCTACCTACCTACATACATACATACATACATACATACATACATACATACATGACGACGCTGACGATGACAAAAATAACAACTGCAAAGTGTTTCCAGACGCTAACAAATTTCCTCTCTAGGCACCAGTGGATTTTGCATCGTCACAATTTTTTATTAAAATTCTTATTGCTAAACCCAATTTTAGACTGGTTAATGAAATGGCTTAAGATTATATATGGGTTTGGCTTGCCAGGATTCGTCGATAATGAAAGTAACATTTTAGTAGAAGGAATCCTTTGAGAGCTTTTCCTAGTTGTACCTGCAACCCCTCCCAAAAAAAAACAGACAATGTTTTATTGATATTATTTCAGACTTTTACAGGCTTGAATAAGGAAATCTCGTTACTGAAATTAGGATATAATTTTTGGCACGAAATTAAAAACACGTTTCAAACACATGTAGATCAAGAAAATTCTGCTGGACATATGGCTTTCTTCACACATAAACTTTCATGAAGGATGTGTCTATACTGATAAATATAGGTTTAGTAATGAGCATCCGTATATTTAAAATTATTGAAGCTTCAATATCATGGTGTTTACGTAGGGTTTGCAGTGGGAGTTACATTAGTACTGTGAGTCCTGTATCATAACTCACAAGCACCAGCGTCTTAACCCACAAGGCCATGCACATTCTGCGCCACAGCCGCCAAATAAGCGACTCTGCTATCCGGGATTTACTACCCAACTTTGGATATTATCCCTACGCCGACCACCTCGGAGGTCATGCCCGTATGTTAAGATTAACAAAACAGTTCCAAACGCTTCGTCATCTTTCTTCATTTATTTTTATGACTTGCAAAGATCATTCTTATATATCTCTTGATCGTTATTTAAACTAAGTTCAATTGTGCGCAAACAGTATATGTTAACATGTGTTTTTGCATAACTTAAAGTTGACAATGTTTATTGGAGCACTTCCGCTGTAAAATCTTCAATTTCGGAGGTGAGTAGTTTTGCATGATGTTAAACTCTTTCAATTTCGTAAATCTTTCATGTAGTCTTAAATCGCATAATGCCTAAATAGAAGTGATCGGTTTTGAAAACACCGAAGTTGTGAAGCTTGGGCCATGCGCTCATCAATAGAAAGGATGGAGCAAGACTGAAAGAAGTCAGGATCACTAGAACATCGACAGGCAAGCTGATTTTAACACTTAAGTATATTCACAAAGCTATTGTTTCTTTTTATGTGTGCGTGTGTATGTATGTTTGTGTTTTTGTGTGTGCATGTAGGTATGTATAATATTTAAATGATTACACTAAATATTTACTATTATCTACATTATCATCATACTAATTTGGTTTATCTGCCTCTTCGCCTTCTTCATTTGTACAACGTGAGCTGCACCAAAACCAGCTGTTAATCGAAATGTAACTGTAATGCCCATCTATTGGAAACTAACTCAGGATTTATCTGATCCAATCACCAGAAAAGTGTTCCTTTACTGTAACAGCAATTACCAAATTGTGAACTCATGCTTTCGGCTGAACGTAAACTGGCAGAAAAGCATTGGCAAAATATATTAAACGCAAATGCATGCAAAAACAAATTCTACGATAGATACCAACGACTCGTGTAATTACAGATAATGAAAACGTCAGCTTTGCCTGAGTCTTGTCATAGGTCATCTTTTCTGAATATAATGCTGACAATCAAATGCAAGGCTATAATACTACTTCTACCACTTGAAATGCAAACACAGGAATCAATTTACATAACTAGGAGAAACAATTTCTTGGTACATCCCTTGTGGAAGGACTTGACAATTTAAATATCTTTCTCTGAAAATGTAATGAGAAGGTTGTCTGCATGCTTATCAGTCCTTAAGCTGTAATTGGTATTTCTTGAACCGTCTACACAACCCATCGCAGATAAGATTGCATTGCCCCGCATAATTCTGTTCACTTTCGAATCTTTTGCACCAAAATTATCTTAATCACACTACCAAATTCAAAGACGTTGAACAAGAGATTTAATAAACTCCTTATGGTGAAAGCACATGTACCACCAACGCTTGATTGCGTGCTTTTGCTTGTTTGTTTTCTTTATTTGATTATTTGTTCGTTGTTTTTGCTTTAACGTCTGAACCCTTGATCTGTATGACGTCATCAAACTCCTAATTTGGCATGGTGGCCATTTCAGCATTGAGTACCTTTTAGGTATAGCAACAAAAGATACTTATGGAGAGGCGGGTTGATTTTTAGAAGTATGTTTTGATTTTAGATCTAAAGTTTCGAAAGTTTTTTCTCTTACCAAGCGAATTAATAAATTAAAGTGGACAAGAAGTCTGGATCAACTGCTTCTTTCAACCGTTAAGTTGAGACATTCTAATTTATTAAGTTTGTACCGCGGGAATATTCAAATCCCACCTCTCTCTCTCTCTCTCTCTCTCTCTCTCTCTCTCTCTCTCTCTCTCTCTCTCATCACTCCGACCCGCCACCCCCACACATGCATATATACATTCATAAGCACACACTCAAGAACACAAATGTGGAAAGACACTAACATTAACATGCACTTTTACTGAGATTGCTAACGGTATCTATCTGAAACGGGACTAATGACCTGGTCTGGTCCACAATAAATATATCCGCTCGATTATGCCCGGTGCCTTGACTGATGCACAATATTTCTCTTATGTTCAAATTATTTTATTAATATTTTGAAAAAGCTCATCTTTAGTCCCCATTAAAACAAACAACGATATGACAATACTTTGGATATAAACAGGAAGGTTTATCATAAAAGTTTATTGGAGAAACACAACAGTCGTCATTTTGTCTTCCGAAAAGGTTTTACCCATGATGCTATTGATAGGGTCCCTAAGAACACTGCAGAATCCGCTGGTTTTTTATACCTCATGTTTCAAGGGATTTGTGGAAAGTAACGGAAAATATTGACATTTTTAACTTTGGAACAGCGACTCTAATACCGTTATGGTATACTCTTCATCTTATTTCGCTAAAAGGCATTACTAAACGACAACTCAAAGCGAAGGTGATATGGGGATTGTTAAGACTCTGTGGTCATAACCCAAGTAACAGAAAGAAGCAAAACAACAAGTTTTCTAAAACATAACAAATAATTTAATTATAAAAGTTATAAATGAAAATGTGAGAGGAACTTTCAGTATTATGAAGCGAATCCAAAATAATCCTGAAAAAGTTCTGTAAAAGTCCAAAAGAATGATAAGTTCCATATAAATTTCAGAACCGGAAAAGTACTGTCGTGACGTTGTCAAAATGGCGTTGTTCAGAACACCTTTGAATAATTCGCAATAGTTCCAGAATAATATTATAGTCCAATGATGACCTTCCATTTCCGCTGAACGATTCAAATAAATGTTTTTCCTCTCAAACACTAAGAACAACATAAAACATGTCTGCAGACTTGATGTTGCAGCAGGAACACAAAAAATAAGAATGACTCCAAAATAGGAATGACTCTGATTGTTCATTTCTCTCCTTATATACAACTTAAAGTGTCTGTTACGACTATATGTAGGAATATAATCATTATGACAAATATTACTACTCAATCTAATATTTCAAAATACCTATTCATGTAAGCTAACTCATCCAGTAAGACTTAAGTTTTCTAAGATAACATCTGACTGATCTGTCCATTGGGAAAAAGCCGAATCTCTTAAACATATTTACTAACAATTGTATTATTTGTAACTGTCAACACACAAGTAAATATCTATTTATAGACCCTATGCAATTTTACGTTTTATCACATAGTCGGCACACTTTGCAATAGTGTGTGCACTTTCATATTTTTGATATTATAACATGTGAACATATCACTTTATATGATTCTGATTGGTCCAAATAAGCCCATGAAATTATTGTGCAGTATTCTCTGTACTGATTGGCTGCGATCATGGGAACACTTTTGTCTAGAGATTAAACTTCTGGAATTTTTTTTTTAATTAACATTTTGGCAACCATTTTTCGATTCGTGTCAGGAAAGGAATTGGGGGAAAATGATCTCGTCTGTCTGAATATGGCCAATTGACCACCACAGGGGCTTGTTATGTCATGTATAATATATCATAACATGAAAAATGGCTAAAACCCCAAGATAGAACAACAAGTAAAACTAAGAGTATTGCAAAGTTGATAGCAGGTGGATGGGGTGGGGATGGAGGGGGCGGTAAACCTGTATCATGGAATCCACCCTATATAGAAACGTGGTTTAAATGTGAACTTACTGAAGTAAATAAACTCACCTCTGTTCACAGAAGAATTTGGACATAAACCGGTCTCCTAACTGACAGACGTTTATCCAACCACTGCATATGTGATGCAATTCCGACTCAAAATGAAATTTATTTACATATTCTGTAATCTACTGTTCCAGTTCAAGTACTGCAAATATCCGGTCACAAGTACATTACAAGAAATATGGGAATTTCTGCATCCAGTGAATTTTCTTTCACATGAATATTGCAACAGTGTAATGTTTAGTGGTGAAAGTGACATGTTAGGTTACGTAAACATGGATTGTCGACCGAACTCTAACGGGTACTGCATCAAACAATGCGACATCACGTGCACTGGACATTCTGTGTTGAAAAATGATTTTGTCTGTGTAAAACGTTTTGTTTATTCGGAAGGATGCTTGTTCTTTGATTTATATTTTGTAACAAAAGTATAATCTACTTTTAAACGTTAATACTAGTTCAGCTTTGTTTGGGACTATTTTTTTAATCACAAATAATGAAACGTGTCGCGTCTGTCAGAATGAACGAAATTTTAGTTCTTTCTATCTAAATAATGTCCACTGAAATAAAAACTATGTGATAAAAAGAATCTCAAATGGGTAATGATTTAATATTAAATTTATGAAACTCGTTGAATAATGTCCAGCTATTTACGTTAGATATCTTCAAATGGACATTATGCACGTACGAAATCCAGCAATAGATAATCAGTACTATTTACAGCAATGAATAAAAATAATAAAAATTACACAAATTCATGTTCCAAGAGTTTAAATAAATATAGCTATACATAACGGGATAACATAGTCTTTAAGGCATTGACATTGTTAGCCTGGTTCCTGTGCAGCTATTGCTTTACTTCAGCGAAGAACAAAGCAGACTAGTCTATGACATCTACGTGACTTTGGAGCAATATGTCGAAAATCATCAGAAAATCTCTGAATACTCTGTCTTATACAGAAGTGTGTGTGTGTGTGTGTGTGTGTGTGTGTGTGATTTGGATTTTTAACGTAGCTTTAAAAAAAATTTCGGTCATATCGCTACGATGTCTGCAGTGTGGCAGTTTATATAGAGGATCTCAAATGGGTAATGATTTAATATTGAATTTATGAAACGAGTTGAATAATGTCCAGATTTTGCGAGCTTTGGCGAGCAAAAGCTGGACATTATTTAACGAGTTTCATACAGTTAATATTAAATCATTACACATTTGAGATTCTTTTTATCACATAGTTTTATTTCAGTAGAAATTATTTAGATAGAAAGAATAACGAATAATTTCGTTCATTATTACAGACGTTGTACCTTTCATTTGTTGTGCGTAAAAGATAGTCCCAAACAAAGTTGAAATAGTAAAAGTATATTATACATTTTTGATAACTATAAATCAAAGAATAAACGTCCATCCAAATAAACAGAACATTTTACAAAAGACAAAACATTTGTCACACAAAATGTCCAATGCGTGTGATGTCACATTGTTTGATACAGCGCACAGTACCGGTTTGAGTTGGCCAACACAACACTGTGACAGTGTTTACGTTGAAGCTCCACAACTACACATTACATTGTTTCGATATTTTTGTGAAAAGAAGATTACTGAATGCAGAAGTACACGTATTTACTGTAATGTATTTGTGACCGGATATTCGCCGTATTTGATCTGGAACATTAGACTGTACAGAAGACGTAAACAAATCTCGGTTTGAGTCGGACTTGCATCACATATTTACCGCGTAAATATGCTGTGGTTAGATAAAGTTCTGTCAGTTGGGGAGACCGGTTTATGTCTACATTCTTCTGCGAACAAAGGTGAGTTTATTTACTTCAGTAAGTTCACTTGAAACCAAGCTTGTATATAGGGTGGATTCTGTGCTACAGATATACCGCCCATCCATCCCCACCATCACCCTCGTTATCATCTAAGCAATACCGGTAGTTGTGCTTGTTGTTATTGTTCTTGTCTTGGGGGTTTTGCCAGTTTTCATGTCATGATATGTTATACATTACATTACAAACCCCGGTGGGGGTAAAGTGGCAATATTGAAACAGACAAGACTATTTTTTTCCAGTTCCCTTTCGCGAGTCGATTCAAAAAATGGCGGTCAAAAATGATTCATGAAAACAAAAAATTATAGAAATCGGTGTTAAAAAGGTTTTCCCACGATCGCAGCCAATCAATTAAGAAAATACTGCACAATACTTTCATGGGCTTATTTGGACCAATCAGAATCACATAAAGTGATATGTTCACATGTATAATTTAAAAAATATTAAACTGCACACACTATAGGCAAAGTGTACCGACAATGTGATAAAATGATATCTAGAACTGGGGCATCATGCCGCACCTAACACTAACTTCGTAATGCTGAGCGCCTAGCGAGACAGCTGTTAGTACCAAGTTTATAAATCTTTGATATGACTCGGCCGGGGTTCGAGCCCGAGACCGCCAGCATCCGAGGCGGACGCTCTAACCACTAAGCCACCGGAATGGTCGTTTTGTACAGAAGTATCCAAGATAAAATATTACTGCATTCAAAGCAGCATGGTGACTTTATAGAACTATTTACATCAGCTTCAAGGGAAAAGGTTTTACAACAATCTGACAATAGACACGTATGGACGTCTCTGGATACAGTATGAAATCGGCTACTACAATGTGTTGTTATATATCTTGTTAGTCGATACCTTTGAGCGTAAAATAAAAACGAAAATTTGCTTTCTACGAGTGAATAACGGATCTATTTCATCTTGTGGGTGATAAGCTATGATGATGTTTACGCGTGACGTCACATGACGTCATCTAGTAATCAATACTTACAATGTTATCTTCTTTAATATTTCTGAGGTGGCTTTTTCATATTTGGTGAAAAGTCTTGAGCACCTTCTGTTTAAATGACGCCCTAGTCTCCAGCCCACGAATCGCATGTATATGTGATAGTCAGCTATGAATACAGATTACGTGTGCCAACAAATTGGACCAAAGTTAAAGTTTTCAACACCTTGCAGCTTCAGATAACATCAATATAGCATTCAATTTTTGATAATTGATTACTGTTACTCTTAATTCTATTGACATCATCTTTCCAGTTGATGAATATGACATGCTTCATACAACGTATTTAAAATATGGAGAAAATCTTTTTTTTAAAAAAATGATCCTACTTCTGTCTCTTCGCAAATGACATCCCTTACCAATATATAGGCTTTAAGGTGTTCCACAAGAAGACAGACATGATAAGAATGGATGATTTTTCCAAATAAACGTACACAAAATTGCCAAAATAGAGGTACTTGATAAAATAGGCTCAAACGGTTTTCACATGCGTGCTGTTGTTATCACCCAATTTGACTTTATCTCCAAATATGCAAATCACGTCCACAGTTCCAGTTCAGCCCATTTAAGTAAATCTGAATTTGAATGTATCCGCGCCAAGTCGGTCTATTGGTATAACTAAAATTGTATTTCTGTCATCAGACAAAACGAATCTCTCCACCGTCGATAATTAAATTGCATTTTTTATTTTTGCATTTGTTAAGCTGTATCGTCCAAGGTCGAACTTATAATACCGAAATTGATCGTCTTACGATTCTTCTTAATTGCCACCAAGAAAATAGCACTAGACTGGCAAGGAAATATCTTGTCTATTCCCTCCGGAAATGCTTGACAATTTGAATATTGTTTTAATCTAAAGGGTAGTTAGTTTGGATGTCCGAATGACTATTCTTTAAACTTACTATCAATTTTAATTCCTAATCTGAAGGACAATAGAAAGATGTTTGATAACTTAAATATCAAATTAATCACAGTCGATCAAATTTAATACATAGGCTAATAAAAACAGTGGTCAACATGTCAATAATGGCTCTAAATTAACATAACAGAATAATGTATTATACATTGTATGGACCTTGAAAAGTGATCCGACCGATTTCCATTTCAACTAGATATAGTTGTTTGTCTTTGTTATCAAATCATCCATGGAGGAGAAAATCTGGATGATTTCATATCAAAGGCAAACATCGTCCATCTTTCACTAAAATTCACAGCAGAAGTCTCCAACTCAAACCACGTTCTCCTGGACACAACAAGCAGACTGGTAGAATACAATCTCCGTCTACTCAAAACCACCTGATAAAGGCCAGTATCTTCTCCCAACGAGTTGTCATCCAAAACACCGCATTATGAACGTCCCAGATAGCCAGGCACTGAGGATACTCAGAATCTGAATCATTCCAGAAAAGATCTGAAGAGTTATCTGAACATTTGATTAATCGAGGATACGACAAAAACCTGATAGAGGAGACAACCCAAAGGGCTAAACAAACTAACCGTAAGGACCTACCAAAATATAGAGAAGGAAACGGTTGATCGGATACCATTTGTCCTAACCTACTATCCAGACAACCCCAAGAAGGCAAAAACATCCGGAAACACTGATCTATCATGGAATCTTGTGAGATACTAAAGTTAATCCTCCCGAACGAACCAGTAGTATTACCGGAGACAAAACAACCTCAAAGACACCCAAGTAAGGGCGAATCTAATGCCAATTACTAGCCATGAACACCCCAGTAAATTTGGCCCCTGTGGCGATAAAAGGTGCAAAACCTGTCAACATATGATAGAGACCAGCACATTCTCTAGCACAGCGACTAGCGAAAAACTGAACATACATGGTCCAAACAGAACATACATGGTCCAACAGAACATACATGGTCCAAACAGAACATACATGGTCCAAACAGAAATTGCTAAATAGAGAAAGTAATTTATCTCATCACATGTTAGAACAGTAGCCTTGATTATGTGGGAGAAACTGAAACGTTACACAAAAGGATCTATCTTTACAAATCTGATAGGATGACGAAGAAGCTGTACAGAAGTACGTTACAGAATATTTCTCTTCCCGTGGTCACGCTTTTAGTGATGTAACACATATTGCAATTTGCTCATAATCCAAACTGGAGTTTCGAAACCATTAAATAAAAGGAATCTTACATGATACGCCGCCTTAGAACATTGAAACCAAGCGGTTTAAACCAGGAAGACTAGGAAAGATAGCCACGCATAAATAAAATCATTATCTTTTTCATTTAAATAATTCCTTCAATTTGCTTATTAATCACTCAATAACCAATAATTACAACAGAACCAGTGATTTCTAGGTCAGTATAAAATATATTTCAGCATCATCAAGTTGAAGCCAACCATTTGTATAATAAAAAGTTAAAGCTTTTATTCCTGTAAAAACAGTCATCTGACACTTTGTGACCTCAACGCTTTTGTGTTTTTTGTTTGTCTTGCCTCTGTTTATATATATATATATATATATATATATATATATATATACTATATATATATATATATATATATTATATATATATATATATATATATATATATATATAATTTCAGCCTATTATGACTAAAACCTACTAAGAATACGATCATTACATTATCGATATATCTGGAAACGACATGTTGATGTGTCAATGTCGAGACTGCCATATCCATCACATAAAATAGTCTCAGGATTCACTTCATGGCAGACAGTGAACGAACCCCGATCGCATTAGTCGGTCTTGAAGAGATATGAACCCTACCCTGGCAGCCTTTCTATAATTAATTAACTCTAGTTTAACTTTATTTTCTGAAAGGTCTCGTAAATTGACGCACAACGATTGAAACTTCTTGGAGAAGTCAGATGTCATGGTTTTCAACATTATACGAAGATTGCAAAATAACAAAATATGTATACGCAAATTTCAGCCTATCAGATGAGTCAAAATCCTTTATACTTGATAGCAATTCATATCTGAAATTAACCCCAGCTTTACTTTGTTGTGGTGAATGTTCTATATATGAAAGTATTGACATTATTAAGTCTTCAAGAGGCTCATCGTTTTATTGCTCTCCTGTAAAAATGTACGTTTGGGACGAAATTACAAGCTTTATTCTTCCAGAGTAAGACTTATTCTGGTTCAAGGACATATACTATTTTGATTAGATGATTGGGAACGAACGGTGTCCATTTGGAATGGGCCTAAAAACGGATTCGATATTGTTTCAGTTATCTTTGAAACTTTCGTTTTATCTCTCACCTATCTGTCCCGTTACTATAATCTACATGTTTCCTACACTTTTAACCCACACCAAGGATGACTTTAGCAAGCAACCGAATATGTTCAACTCAGATTTCTTTTTAAACCATGATGCGAAGTCAGAACACTTTCTCTCCGATAGAAAATCGTACAACTCATGCTTTACTTTAAATTGCATTGAAGGTATGTGTTTCTCTCCAAACTGTAGCATTCTTTCTGCTCATTTAGCCGTTCGAACGATACAGCAGCTCTCATAAAGTGGTATGCAAGCTTCTGAAGTTTTGCTTATTGCTATTTGTATCTCCTTTACATTAGCTAAGATGAATTTGAAGTAGTTGAGTCTCTACTTTCGTATAAAACAAATATCGTATCACAGACTAGAACTAGAGAAGCGAGCGCCGTACTAACTATTTGCTGAACACTCCTGCGAGGACGTTACAGTATTACACCAGACCCGTCTATATTGCTGGTAGCGCTGGCATAACTTAGACTCGTCTATGCTGCTGGTAACACTAGTACCCATCAGACTCGTCTATCCTGCTGGTAGCACTGGCTTAAATTAGACTCGTCTATACTGCTGGTAACATTGGCCTCAGTCAGACTCGTCTATATTGCTGGTAGCACTAGCCTGTATTTGACTCCTCTATATTGCTGGCAACACTGGCCTCCATCAGACTCGTCTATACTGCTGGTTACACTGGCCCCCATCAGACTCGTCTATACTGCTGGTTACACTGGCCTCCATCAGACTCGTCTGTACTGCTGGTAACATTGACCAAAATTAGACTAGTCTATACTGCTGATAATACTGGCTTCAATCAAACTAGTCTATATTGTTGATAGCACTGGGCTAAATTTGACTCGTCTATATTGCTGGCAACACTGGCCTCCATCAGACTCGTCTATACTGCTGGTTACACTGGCCTCCATCAGATTCATCTATACTGCTCGTCTGTACTGCTGGTTACACTGGCCCCCATCAGACTCGTCTATACTGCTGGTTACACTGGCCTCCATCAGACTCATCTATACTGCTCGTCTGTACTGCTGGTTACACTGGCCCCCATCAGACTCGTCTGTACTGCTGGTAACATTGACCAAAATTAGACTAGTCTATACTGCTGATAATACTGGCTTCAATCAAACTAGTCTATATTGTTGATAGCACTGGGCTAAATTTGACTCGTCTATATTGCTGGTAACACTGGCCTCAATCAGACTCGTCTATATTGGTGGTAGCACTGGCCTCTATTTTACTCGTCTATATTGCTGGTAACACTAGCCTGTATTTGACTCCTCTATATACTGCTGGTAACACTAGCCTGTATTTGACTCCCTATATTGCCGGTAACACTAGCCTGTATCTGACTCCTATATATTGCTGGTAACACTGGCCTCCATCAGACTCGTCTATACTGCTCGTCTATACTGCTGGTTACACTGGCCCCCATCAGACTCGTCTGTACTGCTGGTAGCATTAGCCTAAACGAGACTCGTCTATGCTGCTGATAATTCTGGCTTCAATCAGACTAGTCTATATTGTTGGTAGCACTGGCCTAAATCAGACTTGTCTATACTGATGATAGCACTGGTCTAAATTAGACTCGTCCAGACTGCTAATTTAAACATCTCTTCAACGTTCGTTATAAAATGGAACGAAAAGACTTCATGACAAAATATAAATTTAGAACAGATCGCCGAATCGTAAATATAGATTCACCAGTATCGTCTTTCAGCAAGAGGAGAATCAATTAAGAGACCATGCAGATGATCCTCAATGCTGTTGGAATCATCTTTCTTTACTTAACCCCTATAGATTATTTTCTGCTGACTGCTGGCGATTAAAGGTCGAGATAACATTATGAAAAGGTTTGCAAACATAGTAGTCACGACACAGAGATTGCATTAAGTGGGTAACAAACACCATAATAAACAAAAAGGTTTTGCTTTGGACTACACTTATGAACATAATTTTAAACAATGTGCGTAGGGCTTAATAGGCAAATCTAGGAAAATCTTTGTTACGAGCCACTAGTCGTTATCATCTGCATGCGATTAAGAAAACGACTATCCATTATACCATTACGCAATGCAATACATTTAGCATTTATGGTTCCATGGAATTTCTATTTCTGTTTGCAAGAGAGCAAGCCATGGCAAAACACGTTATGTCAATGTATTGTCAATGCATCGTTTTAATTGTATTATTGTACAATTTCAGAACATTACAATTAAGGAACATTTTTAGTCAAAATTCATTCAGCCACTTTATTTATTCTCGTTTCATCCATACTTCTCAAGAATATATGTCGTGTATTTCTCATGCGAGAAATTATGATTGCGAATAAGACATTATCAAGCGTAATGCTGGATTGTAATGCGTTGCCAATAACAATATCGACTCATCTTACAGTTCAAGATATTGCGCTACGTCATACGATGTATGTGAAATTAACCACTACCATCACAACCACCACGGACAGTACCAAGATACTGCTACTACTACTGCTGCTATTACTACTACTAATACCGCTCCGGTGGCCTAGTGGTTAGAGCGTCCGCCTCTGATGCGGGAAGTTGCGGGCTCTAACCCCGGCCGAGTCATACCAAAGACTTTTAAAAATTGGTACTAACAACTGCCTCGCTAGGCGCTCATCATTAAGAGGTTAGTGTTAGGACTGGTGGGCCTGGTGTCAGGATAATGTGACTAGGTGGGACATCATGTTACATGTCTGCGGCATGATGTCTCAGTGCCAGACATCACTTTAAACTGCCACAATGCAGACATCGTAGCGATATGACTGAAAAATTGTTAAAGCTAAGTTAAAAATCTAAATCACACACATAAAGACACACACACACACACACACACACACACACACACACACACACACCTGAATAAGACGGAGCATTCAGAGATTTTCTGATGATTTTCGACAAACTGCTCCAAACTGACGTAGATGCCATAGACTGGTCTGCTTTGTTCTTTCGCTGAAGTAAAGCAATAGCTGCACAGGGACACACACACACACACACACACACACACACACACACTACTACTACTATTACTACTGCTACTACTACTACTGCTGCTGCTACTACTACTACTACTACTACTAATAATAATAATAATAATAATAATAATAATAATAATAATATCTGCCATTTGGTCTTCAAATTCGTCTGAGTCTCACGGAAAAATGATAAAGATGAATTATGTTCTACAAGATGCAAGCAAGTGTTCACAATCAACGCATTTCATTATTGCACATAATATACTGGAGTAAGGATAAGACAGCCAATCGCCTGATCAGTAAGTGCAGTAAGCTAGTTCAATTAGCTGTAATTATCAGATTTATAAGAAATTTTGACTCTGCGTACAAACAAAGCGGAGAAAGTGGCTACGGTAAAATTTCAATAGCAAGACCACTAATGGATACGGCACCGTTAACTGGTTAACAAGATGGAAACCATGGTCTACATCATACACATATCAGTACCAGTAGACACATAAATCGTACGCAAGAAAAAAAACCCAAAGTACAGTGAAAAGTTCAGAAAACATAGAAAGGTCTGGAAACTCGGGGATCTTACAAGCTGTGCTTGGAGCACTTGGAGTAATACTCAGCGAGCCAAGGGACAACATCAAGATGCTAGAAATGGCATTAAAGCCAGCCTACTATAGACAACGGCACTGCTCAAACCTGGACGAATACAGCGAAAGGCCCCTGTAATCTTAAGTGGTTCTATTTCCGGTGAAGCGATCAGCTATTAATGTCATCAAACGGTAATGGAAGATAAATACTACTCCTAATAATGATATCATCGTCTGCAGCAACCTAACATCAACACAAAACGGACATAAATGGAGAATGGAAATCGTTGTTCTGCTGATTCCTAAGACTTGGTTTTAATCTGTAACGTGCTGGTCTTGATTCCTTAACACGGGTCTAGAGCTGCAGGAGCGGTATGATCCTTGCAGTAAACATGTTCATATTGTTGTTGATTTAGTTGTCCTTACATATTTTAGACATTGCTTGTCATTCGTGGTACAAGTTTATCGTTTCTACCAATGCTGAAACTCTTTGAGATGATTTCTGGTCATTTGTGGTACAAATATATCGTTTCTACCAATGCTGAAACTCTTTGAGATGATTTCTGGTCATTTGTGGTACAGATATATCGTTTCAACCAACGCTGAAACCTTATGACTATAGCCATTCATTATGTTATCATTTTAAAATAATAGTCTATGCATACAACGGTATTGAGTACCTGTTAAACTGCATTCTAGACAACGTTTTGACTTGAGATCGATCTATCCTAGATGAGGTTATTCCTTCACTGTCAAGATTATCGACAGGTAAAAACGCGCTCGCATTCAGCCATTGACCATCGTTCTAACCGGTAAAACATGCGCATCAGACAATACTCCTTCTTGAGAAGTAAAGTCTTCCGATTTTCATCTGCAATGGCACGCACGAAACAAACAGTCCGAAAGTCCACCGGAGATTTCAACTAGCGGAAAGGTTCCGCAACCTAGATGGGATAAATGGATAGATAAACAAACGTATAACAATAGAAATTTTCAAAAACCTTAAACAAACTCAGTCCACGAGACGTACGAGCAACCAAGAGGCGAAAAACAGAGAATTGACAGAACTAGACAAATATTTCAACATCGAAAGGATTGATACAACCGAAGAAGACAGCAGAACTGCACATTGTGGATATACCCATGGAAATTCCACTGGAAGCCACGGTAGAACGATTTGAACAAAAATTTCAAACCAAGGTAACTAGGGCGAGAATAGACACCATCCTGGGATACACAATAAAGAACGGTACCAGAATAATAGAGATAGGAAGAGAAAAAAATTCAGTTAAGAAGGTGTTTTTTTAACACCATTTGTTTTAGCAAAAACGTGGTATAAAGGAAATGCCACAGATGTGGGAAAGTGGGGCACACGCTCAAGAGGTGCCTAATACAACAAGAAATAACAAAATGACTACAACAACAACTAGAGACCCACCACATTAGTGAGATAACAATATTTCCAAAACAGATAAGAAAGCAACAAACAAGAAAAAGAGAAACAAGAGCATAGACAGCAGCCGACCCAACAACAAACGGGCAAACAGCA
The DNA here is from genome assembly GCA_016617855.1 of Megalonaias nervosa. Classification (NCBI taxonomy): domain Eukaryota; kingdom Metazoa; phylum Mollusca; class Bivalvia; order Unionida; family Unionidae; genus Megalonaias; species Megalonaias nervosa. Next base: position 40,186 of record JAECUM010034260.1, read on the forward strand.
GCAACAACAACAGCAACCAATAGCAAAAGAAAAAGAGAAGCAAGAATATGGACACCAACTGACCCAACAACACAAGGGCAAACAAAAACAAGAACCGAAAAAGAATCAAAATGAAACACAAGAAAAATTACAGAACCAACAACAAAAGCAAATAAAAACAACAGCAAAGGAAAAGTGAACAACAACAACAACAAAGAAAGCAACAAGAAGTAATACAAGAGGAAAAAGAACAACAAAAAAACCCCAAAAGAAAACTCTAGAGGAAAACTAACAGACGATCAGAGAAAAGAACAGAGAAGAAGAAAAAAGAAATCTAGAATATCTATAAGTCAGGAGCAAGAAAAAGACCAATCAATATTAACATCGGAAAGAAAGTGAAAGAAAACGGAAAAAAGACTATTACAAGCTAACATATGATGAGAAACTAGAGGAAACAAAGTATGACATCCGAGAGATGAAAACCTATCAGAAATTGCAACTTTGTAAAAAAAAAAAAAAATACAAAAAGACACAAAAAAAGCTCCAAAAAAAAGAAGATCCGTAAGGACAAAACCCCATACAATAAAGGCACAATCTATACAAGTTCCCCCAAAACAGCATTAACAAATCAAATATACAAAAATCATAACTGTAAAAAATATAGCAATCATTTTAAACAAATATACTAAGCCTTCGGGTAAATTTACACTTAGGTAGGGGGACTAGCTTCAATGGTCTGGAAAGATCAGACGAGGGACATCCCCCCAACAAAAAAAAAAAATAAGACGAACAACTTCAAATGGAGCCATGTGTGATCTCAATCATTATAAAGAATTTACATCAAAGAAGTTTTTGAATCCCTGATGATGTTAATGAAATGTAGACAAGGGTACTGTCATAGAGACCTGCAATTAACTGAGGCTTAATGGTATGCATGGTGCCGATGTGATAATGATCTGGCGAACAAAAGTGTAATGTTTTCCAAACTCATTGGGTTATAGGAGAAAGCAGTTAAAAAAGGAACAGTAAATTAACGTATATGATAATGGAACCAAAATTCTATTTATTATTGTTTGCACATTACATCCTTTTCTACATTCAAAATTAGTAGTTTTGTCTGCCCAAAGCACGAATTTAAAGGCGACTGACCTGGTTAACAAGAGTACATGTAGGTCACTCTCGCGAGTACTTAATCACTTCGGACGAGGCAACGTTTATATACGCGCGTGTATATGTGTGAGGGCGCTCTCATTCAACACCACTGCTACAAACACGGCAACCACGATCTAATTCATTTACAATGTTTGCATTTTATATTCATTTCTCGTGGACGTTTATATCTAGAGTCGTGCAATTTTGTGATTTTGCTGAAGCAGTTTTGTTCTCCAAAACATGTTTCATTGTTTATAAGCATGTATCACTGCAACTGCTATTATAAGAGCTCCCAGTGAGAGAGGTATTATCACTAATGAGGGATTATCACTAATGTGGTATTATCGCTAATGATGGATTATCACTAATTTCCAGAGAACAGTTAAGTAAAGGTTGCGTTTTAGAACCTGTTATATCCACAAGCGACAAAACTTGAGTTACTGCCAAAACAGTATGTTTCAATGTGCACCGTGTTTATTTCGCTTTTTTCCTCGACCATTTCGAAACTTATTTCAAAGAATTTGGTAACAGAGACTTTTATGAAAACCCATACATCTAAATAGGTATAACAATCATGTAAAATTCCTTTTAAAGGTGAATTAATTGCTAATGAAAATACTGAAGTGCATGATGAAAAAACCTGGATAAAAACCGTTCGTTACGAATGAAAAAGTAGCCTACTTTTGACCCAAATGCAAAGGTTGGTGCATGCGTATTTGTTTGGGAAGTGGTAGAAGTGGGGTGTGAATCTAAAAACATATAGATGAAGAAGACTGAAGTGCAATATGTATTTTCCGATACTAACAGAGAATCTGTACTTGACAACATGTTCTGTGCCTATGCTGCATATTCCATGGAAATGTCTTTTTTTAATATAAAAAAATTCTTATTTGTGGGTAAAATCTTGTGGATGTGTTGCTTTTCATATTTACTTCAGACCTTTTTCCTTTCACAGTTAGAATTTACTTAGACATTTTTGTACAGTAATTGATTTATGTTTGTCACAGCTTTATTTATCGTAAACGTATTTGGTTATGCGTTTTGCAAAAAGAAAAGAAAAAATAAACAAACAAAAAACCCCACAAGAACCCTCTTTTTGCAGCGTCAGAACATGTAAAATCCACGTCCTCGCGCTTGTGGCAGCAAACATTCACGTACAACCTAATGGTGAAGTATTTGAAGATTCAGACTAGTTGAAACTGCGACGAATCTAATCTTTATTTCTATTACACTGGACTAAAACTGAGAGAATCCGACTTTTTGTTCTTTGCACAGATTATACCTACAATGTTGCCTTCACTGACAGCTCAAACAATCATTTCCATAAATAACTTTTTCATGGATTTCACATAGCTAGAACAAAGATGAATTCTCATTGCACGATGTCAATTTGAAATTCAGCATGGACACAAGAAAATAAAACGAATATATTTTATATCAAACGGTTAGATTAGAAACGCTAAATTTCTTCGGTTTAGCGTATGGCACGTTGAAATTATGTTCGAATGTATTGTCTTTAACTGATGCTGTTGTTATTCATAGAATAATATTTTTGCTTAAAATGCCTAATAATTTCGATCAAACTAAAAATTGTATTTTATTTAAGCAACCTAGCCAGTGAGAAGCCCGAAAATTTAGCTTCCGAAGATTAAATTATATAAGGGTGCTTTCCTGAACCCAATATCTCATGTATCTGGAATGCATCCCAAACCTGTGAATCGCTACATTATTCTCAATGGAGTCGGCAGGCCTGTGATGATATGTGATTATCCGAGATGCATTAGGATTAGGATTATATCAGATTAATATTGACCAACAAGAGACTTACAAGTGCATCAGGGACGGTTAACAGGCACATACATACACGCACACACAAAGTTTATATGATGAAAGGTCTCACTGGACAGTTTATCTAGCGAATTTTCATCCGACAATGGCCTATTGCAGAAAAATGAGAATAATTTTACACTGAAGATACAAATAAAAACAAACTAATGATTTTTGTAGAAAGCATGCATGTGAGATTTTGACTGCAACAATCAGGTTAATTCCTTATACAACTGGTGGCTTTTATACTGAACCAACAGTGCCACCAACCCCTCTTTTATACATTCATTTTTGACAGCAAAGAGCTATTTCGAATATTTTTCTGTGACAAGGCAGCTAAAGGAATCAGTATGTGCCTTATGTATGAATAAAGTTCACTAGGACTATAACAAATCAGCATACTATTCATCACCCTTCAACCATCTCGATTTTTAGATATTTGCCTCTGTAGCAGACATACATAAATACGTAAACCAAGTCGGCTATTCATTTGCAGCCCAAGTTACACATTTGATCTCCAATGCTAGTCTAACTGTGACAGGCAGTCACCAAACAAGCCAACCCATTTTCAAGCCTAACTCAAAGTAAATCTAAACCACATTACAGATTTAGCTTCTGTGTGAATTTATAAATGCTAGGCTTATGATAATTAGGTTCATGCCTTTTACCTTAAAAATTAGGGCGGTGTCAAAATACGAAACTATCCAGTGAGACCAAAGAGTCTGTTGAGCTTTTCATTAACAGCTCTTCTTCCTATGTCCAGTCTGTTACACACTAACGAGAAATACCACGAGTATTAAATGGTGTGCTTTGTCCACTCTGGTTATCTGACTAAAAGATATGTTTAAAAGCTTTTGTGCCCTAAACTAGTAAAGAAGTTTACTTATGCTTCAAAACACATGAAATATTGCTATGTTGAGAGGTCGAAAGATGTTTCCGCTCTCACTAGCTATCTGCAAACGTCAAAACAACGTGTCAACTTAAGCAGTGCTCTATTTTGTTTCGACACAAAAAAAATCATCAAGATGTGTTTGAAGAATTTTGTGTTTACAATTAACGGCTGTATTGTCTTAAAGACTGACAGAGCATGAAGAATCCAGGATTACCACAAACTACTTCTTAAAAATAAATTCAACAATGAATTTGTACTTGTTACCTGTTCTAAAAGTGCGATGAAACTTCCAAGAATTTATGTGCTAGATTTGTTTTTTGTTTTTTTTTCTTGTTTGTTATTTTTTTGTTTGCTTTTGTTTTTGTTTTTAATTTTTTTTTTGTTGTTGCCTTTCTTCTTCCAAAAACAGACATTTGCGTGGAGTTAAAGAAGATCAGTCGATTAATTGATCAGTTGATAGATATACATATGGAGATATATAGCCAGACTGAAAGACAGAATTAAATAGCTATCAACTGAAAGGACAGTTTGTTACTTTTTCTACATAAAATGGCCATCAATTAAATAGGAATACAATCAATGCAATTTCATTCTGTCGAATTATATGCCTAAGATATAAGTTACATGACGTTGACATAGCAGAACTACATACAGTTCAAATTATTCCTCGAAAGTTTTTAATGCTTTTCCTTGTTTAATAAATAGTGAAACCAGCTTTGCTTGCTGTTTGATCCAAGAATTATTTGCTTCCAAAAAGACTTTCTTTCAGTTGCCATTTCGAAATTCATTGATGGATAGGGTAATACCCTGAGGTGTTCTGAAGACGATATAAAGAATTTCGATTCCTTTTTATCATGTTGTCGGGATGGTAGCTGCAAAAATATAACATATTAAATGAAATAACTTTGTGATGAAGAGCTATGCCAGTGCCTCAAGCGTGCATTTTGAGAAGATAAAATTTAACGCTAACGAACATTTAAAACACAGTTAAAGCTATTGATTGCTTTGTCTAAGAATGCGGAAACAGACTGGAGGAGACTGAATGCTGTACAATATTAAGCTGGGCTTGATCTTTAGGTTTAAATTATTTCATATCTTTATTGGTGCCAAACCAGACACCACGTGCGTTTTGCCAAAATGAAGAACAGGAGACCAAATTCAATTAATAGCTCCCTTTTATATCAGTGAATGAATAGAGGCTGACACCAGATGGTGTAGCCATAACTGTTAGGCTTTTCGGAATAAAAAAACGAATGCTTGCTAATCATGCTCATTGCTCAAGACCCCCAGAAAAATATAAACACGAGCCATTGCCAATGCAAGCATCGCAACAGAACATAATCAGCTCGTGTTTGCACAAAGTTCTGAGTGTTTGCTACCCTTCCGTACTTAACGAGATCTTTTAAATCTACATGTGCCTTTCTGTATAACCCGACTTTAGAGCAGTGGGGATGTATCATCATGAGAAAGACAGCAATTAGATGTATTTCGAACGGCACATGTTTGACTCTATCAGCCGAGAGCGTCAGAATCTACGACCACGACCCCCCACCCCCCTGCCAAAAAGACCATTACAGATTGTGGTGTATTTGATGATTTGACCATGGTCTATCAAGGACTATTGTATGGTTCTGGTGAGCAGTTTATTTTAATATTCTAATTTTAAATGTGCACGTCTGCGCAATAGGATATTCGAGTTTATATAAAGAGGCTGCATTCTAATAACAGGCGTCTATATACATAAATTATATGCACACGATGTTAACCTAAACCGCCATTTGAACCAACACGCCTCTTCGTATTTCGCCGTTTTATTTTATATATTTGATGAGAAGTTTCAATTAGTTAACGAATGGTTATTCCAGAATTGAACCTACACTTGTTTCTTCTGCAAAGTGTTTCTTTCTTTCATTGTAATCACAAAATTGACAATAAAATCGCAAAACATTCGGATAATAAATTAAAATCTGTGTGTGTTTTGGGATTTTTTAATGTAGCTGTAACATACGTTTTTAAAGTCATATCGCATCGATGTCTGCAGTGTGGCAGTTTATAGTGATATCTACCAATGGGGCATCATGCCACAGACATGGGACATCATGTCCTACCCAGTCACAATATCACCATACCAGGCCGACCAGTCCTAATACTAACCTCTTGATACTGAGCGTCAAGCGAGGCAGTTGCTAGTACCATTTTTATTAGTCATTGGTATGACTTGGCCGGGGTTCGAACCCGCGACCTCCCGCATCAAAGGCAGACGCTCTAACTACGTATGCCATTAGAATCCAAGGATGTAATATTTTTCCGATACCTGAAAGGAAAACAATTTCCTTTAATCTGTTTATATTGGCATCACTTTTCATACTACGCAGAGACTGTCGATATTCCCTGTGTACAGATACGAAATGGAAACCCTGCATTAAAAATTGAGTTCCGACAACGTTTTCAGAAGAAATATGAAAAGGAAATGAAACACCAAGACACCGGTTTAAACAAAATAAATAATGTCTTCCATATATCGACAGAACAATCATCGGTTTTCAAGGAACTAATCTATAAAAAGGGCACATAGTTAGCGTTGTGTAAAGAACATTTCTAGTTTGGAAAATATTTGCAGAGTTTGCAGTTTCTTTTATTGTTCATGCCCATTAAATATTAACTTTTGTTCCATTATTGTTTTCTGAAAATATAACATTGATAGTTCAACAGTAACATGCTTTTCTTCATACGAGTAATCTTTAGTGGCCATGTACATCAATAACGTTGTTATTACTGGCATCATCAGCGTCGTCGTAGTCATGATGATGATGATGATGATGATGATGATCATGTTCATCGTCACCGTAGCCTTTATCATCCCAATTTTCTAATTTTACCATGATCTTATTCTGCTTCTTCAAATGTAAGATACATAAAACAGTAAATAGCATCAACGCTTGAATGACCATGCATAGAAACCTGATCTGAGTGCATGTGTGTATATATATATATATATATATATATATAT